>JAUMHI010000067.1:4583527-4602410 GCA_032359435.1 Enteromius unitaeniatus
TCAAACACGGGAATAGAAAACCAGGAAATAAACGCTCGGAGACGACAGACAAGCAAATCGAAACTTCGCGTCTAACCCAGGTAAGAGACAGTCCTTAAATAGTGCCCGGAAAGGGGCGTAACGGCGCGAAAGTGCGCCGAGGTGCGTGGGAAAAAGGGTCCGTGGGGAAACTAGAATTCGGGTGAAGGTTCCCGCTGCTGGCTGGCGGAGAGGGCCACAGAGGGGCGCTCTGTGACAATAGTATAACGTAACAGTTTGTTATATGCTATATAGTGTGCATTCCCAGCAATCCTTAAACACATCCTGGTGGGTTGTAAGACCAGCCTAACTCAAGGAAGGTATATTTGGCGCCACAACCAAGTGCTGAAGTGCCTGGCTGCGAACTTAAGAACAAGAAGGTAACCATCAACGCCATGCCTCTAAATTCCCAGACTACAATCCCACGAAGAACAACCTTCATGCACGAAGCAAAGAAACAGTGGACCAAGCCATCACTTCCAGACCTTGGCCCATTGAACGCAGCCCGGGATTGGGAAATGCCAATCACTTTCCCACCTGAAATTGCAGCAACCAACCTGCACCCAGACCTTGTCCTCTGGTCCAAGTCCTGCCGGCGTTGAAATGACTGTCCCATGGGAGGATGCCATCGATGAGGCATTCGAACGGAAGAGGCTGCGGTACGCCAACATATTAGCTGAAGCAGAGGGGCGGGACCTGGAACGTGAAGGTGTGGCCAGTTGAGGTAGAATGCAGAGGTTTAGTAGCCAATTCTACCACAAGGCTCTTGAAGGAAGTAGGGATCAGAGGGCAGTCCCAACGGAGGGCAATTAAAGAACTTGCCGCTGCAGCAGAACGGAGCAGTCGCTGGGTGTGGCTGAAACGTAGGGACGCAATACGAGCTATTAAATTATCAAGTGGTGCCACCGGGTGAAACACACACGAGTCTGATCAACCCGTGGTGGGCCAACCCCAGCAGAGGGTGTTTTGTGATAAGTGGCCGAAACACCCAATGAAGTTGGGGCACACAACTGAAGATATGTCACACTGGTGGCACCACGCGATCTTGTGCCAAATTTCACCCCATCCAAGATGACATCCCCATTCATTTGTTGTGCTGAAATTTCAGGATCTTTAACAACCAGTCCTATTAAGAATCTTTACATATGTATGTGTGTATACGTTATTATACAACATAGTATAACGTAACGGTTTGTTATATGTTATATAGTGCATTTATACTTATACAATTATCCAACATAATATAATTTACAGTATATTTATAAGTGTATATGTTTATGACTGTGTGTGTGTGTGTGTATATCATACATAATCACATTTAATAGTACTCTTGTATCATAGTATAGTCTTTTATGTATGCACAAATACAAACTTCTAACTGGAACAGAGGAAATAAATTCTTTGCTCTGAACAACAAATAAGATGCACACACAGGATTGTGGGATATCATAGGTAGGAAAGGATAAATGTATGCTGCCTTCTAACATCCAACGGGAAATCTCATTATGTAACTATTCAAATCTGACTTATTTTCTCCCTCTGAATCCTGTCTGATAAGGCGGTTTTACCATTTCAGACAAATTCTCATTCTTAAATCTCTCCGAACCGTCCTGTCTGTGGTGCATTCAGAAAGAGTGAATATTTTAGTGGGGATTTAACCACTCTGTTTATGACCGTATTACACCCATTACACACTGATGACAACACCAGGAGCAGCACTTAGCCCTCACATGTGCTTATCACCCCTCTCTCTGTAATCAATAGAGATCTGTGGGGCAGAGTGGATGGAGGGAGAGGGCATCAGGAGATGGAAGCAACAAATCACGAGTGTTTATTCAGCTGCTGTTGTGTATGTGAGAGTGTGTGTGATAATGTGATAAAGCCTCTCGAGATGCCCGTTGATGACTGTGACCACAGGGTCATCCACGCGCTCAGCTAAAGGATTGAAGGATTGTAAACGCTCATCATATTTGCTCTGGGCGAACTCTATTTGTGAGACTGACTGACAATATGAGCACATCAAGCACTGGCTAGCTCATTACTTGGTCTCACCCATTTTAGACCAAATAAGCTTGAGGTCAGAAACCAAAATAAAAATTATAAATAGATACACACACATATATACAGTATATATGCTTACATTTTCCTCATGCCTAGAAGAAGACATTCAAATATACAAATATTTGAATCCAACATACAATTAATATTATACTTTTCTTTTCTTTTTTTTTTTATTAGACTTTTATTCAGGATGCTTTAAATCAATAAGACGTATTACAAAATACGTCTATTTAATATATATATATATATGTTCTTTTGAAGTTTCTATCAAAGAATCCTGAAAAATGTATTACTATTTCCACAAACAGCACAGCTGTGTTCTACACTGATAAAAATGTTTGAGCATCAAATCAGCATATTATAATGATTTTTGAAGGATCATGTGACACAGAAAAGTGGAGTAGTGATGCTGAAAATTCAGCTTTGCCTTACAGGAAAAAAAATCTTATTAAAATACATTCAAATACAATATTGCAAAAAACTCAATTTTTAATCTAATACATACAGCCTTAGCTAGTAAAACTTAAAAACAAAACAATTTGTCACTGGAAAACCAATGAACAATAAAATGTTTTTGTTTTGTTATTTTGACATGGCATGTGATCCTCTGAAAGTACGTGATCTGCTTGCTGCCATATATTTTAATAGTTCTACTTCCAGAAGATTAACATACTGCTACACCAGAGGGAAATCATTACGTTTTGCTTCAAAATATCCTTCACAATACTGAAAAATGGAACAAGTAGTAGCTACAGCCAAAGTGTATCCAGACGTGTGAATGAGCTCTACCATTACAAAATGTTCCAGTTGGGTAATTTCACCGAACCCATTTAGGCTCCAAGCTATTCTTTTTTATTCCTTAATAAAAACACAAACAAAGGCTTTAATTAATTCCTAGTGAGAAGATGGAAAAAAAAGAGGCCAGCTGGGATGCTACCTTCTCTCGTAAAATATCTAGAGACGTGATGACTCGATCTTAGCATGGTGAATGTAGCTCTCTTTCTGCCTGTCAAACCGAACCGCCTTCTTTTGAACCGCAAATATCCATATTTTTATTAATCACTGGTGTCTTTTCATCTAGCATTGTAAGCATCACCACTTTCATTGTCATTTGTGACAGTGCCATGCTGGATTTTATATTGTTGTTTTTTTGCGATATGTCATTTGACGGTGAATCAGGCCACCATATGCAAAAACGCCACCATCAGTAGTTGCCCTGGGGAGAGATGTTCCACAGAATAACAAATTAGCCATTGAAATAAGACAACTCAATAATACCACAGACTAATTGCATACGCCGGGCAATGCCCATTAATTCCCTCACTGTAGAATCTTTTGCTTCATTGATCATCTCCTCCATTTGTTTAAATAAATGTGAGTGGAAGTGGAGAAGCGATGGTGGCTAGGCATTAGCCTGTCCCTCTTCGCTAACCTGAGGCTAGTGTGGCCGCATACAAATTAACGAAAATGAGATAAACTGCTGTGTAACAGCCTATGTTGAATTTGTGCTTTTACAGAGAGGAACAGCTGAATTATGCAAGCCGTGTCTGATCAATATGGGCAGTGTTTACAAGTGTTAATCGTGACTCACATATGTGTACATCCATAAAATCGGATCCTTAATTAGAATCTGTGCCACTAACACAGGAGGAGGAAAAAAAAGTCAGAGTGTATAAAGAAATACAACTGCCTGAGGTATTATACTGCCTAGATAGCTGTCTTCTTAGACAACACAAGGTCTGATTTGGAATACTCTACATATTCAGCAACTCTTTATGCCACACAAATACATGAATATCAACAGAGTTTGACGATAACATGAGGCTAATGCTAAAGTCATAGGCTACACAACTCCCAGAAAAACTAGCATAACATGAAGTAGAATGTTATAATAAGTATTGAAATATAATTCATAAGTGTACAATTTTGAGATATCTGCAGGCAGCAACCTTTAATGCCAGACAAATAGAGACTCAGCTCACAATTGATTTCACTTGACTGTGATGATAGCATGTTGCTACGCTAATGGCACAATACTCTAACAGGTGACTTACAGAAATACAGAGTAGAATAATCCATTTTTCATTACACTAAACTATTTTCTAATCAATACTTACCAGTAGTAAATGAAATAGGTGAATGATTCTGAGTGTACTACATAGTCAACAGCTCTGCATAAGCTCCACATGAGAAACGCACCTCATAATTTCAAAAAGTTTGATGATACATATGAAAACGATTTTGATCTTTGTACATAGGCAACAAGTCAGCGTGCCACATTGTGTAACAGGAAAAACAGACTTCCCAAATTATTTCAATAGAGTTTGACAATAGCCTGTTGCTAAGCTAATAACACAAGCTAATACAAATAAAAATACACTGGGCCTAATTCACCCTTGTCTTTATTGTTATTTATCAAGTACTGAATAAAATATAATTCAGAAGCAAATTAAAGTATGCGGACAACAAATGAGTTCAGTAGAGTTTGAATGTTTATATATGGAACAAATTTGAGTATTCTACAATGAAGTGTGCCAAAAGAAAGTGGACCTTACGATTATTTTCAATGCAGTTAGATGATAGCATGTTGCTATGCTAATGCCACAATAATCCTATAGCGATATAAACAAGCTACACAACTCACCAAGAAAGTATGTTGCTATACTATGTCACTATAATAAACATGAAAATGCATTACTTTTAACCTTTAAACAAATAATAAGTAGTTTAATTATTTTTTTTAAATCAAAAACTTTTTTATTAGTGCTGTATTTGAATTTTGTACTAGAATAATATATTTATATTGGATTATATAGTCATTAGTAGTAGTACTCATTATATAATATAACATTATATAATATATAATAAGTTCAACTTATTAGAACTAATTAAAATATACATTAAAACACAATGTTTTTGAGTAGATATGTTGGAATCAATATATATATATATATATATATATATATATATTTATTTATATTATCTGAGCTGGATAGATTCACCCACAATAAAGCCTCATTGGTCTAAAATCCAACTTCACACAGCTGTGCACTGAACATCAGATATCTTCTGATTGGCTGCAATTGTGTCGCATCACATAACCCTTTCACTTTCAGTGTGAGAGACAAATTGCTTGTCGCCGGAACAGTTGCATCATGCCTGGTTAGGACACGGTGCAAGTCTGCTGCATTTTGTGTACATGAGTGAGAAAGAGAGAGAGGGAGAGAGAGCAACACCTTTGACAGTAATTTATTTGGAGCGAGATCTGCCAGCGGCAGTAACGCCCCCCTCTGCATGCCTGGCATCTGTGCTGCCACCCAAAATGTCAGCACACAGAAGCAGGCACTCACGGGTCATTAGGGAAAGCTGTCACAGCCCACTGTCACCCTGTCTCTGAAAGAGACAGAGAGAGCCACACTTGTTAGAGCGAGCAGCGTCCAAACACAGCCTCCTTCACCTCAACTATTCATAATGGAAACAAACTCAGGGGAAACTGCGCCCACCAGACACACCTGCCATAAAACATAAGGAGCTGAGCTCAAAGACAAACTGTTGAGTGGTTTTTCTTTCCCTACGGAGATCAATGCAGATAATGTATATGTTTTATGATGATCCAAGTACCCTGTGCAGACAGGTAGGTGTAGTAAGAAAGACACTAGATGGTGTGTTTTGCCATGAGCTGCTCTGTTACACATCTCATCCAAATCCTAGTGAGCTACCTAGTTACCTTCCATACCTAAAGTGAAACACAAATAGTGCTCCACACACAAACCTGCACAGATTCCAACAAGGGATTATATGAGAAAAAGTGGTAGACCGAAATATAGGGGAAACACAATTTTGTATTTTATAGAACTGCTTTTAAAATCACTAATTATTGTATTATTTGAGTACATTTAGAATTAATTTTTAGCAAAATTAAATCTTTATTAGATTTATTTATTGTTTCATTTGTTGTAGCCCTGTCAAATGATTAATCACGATTAATCGCATCCAAAATAAAAGTTTTGTAACTATTTATTAAGTATATACAAACAAATGCATATATTGAAGTGAAATATGTTGTTTATATATTAAATATATTTATATATATATATATATATATATATAACATAAAATAAAATCTGAATATATAAATGCACATGTAAATGTGTTCAAAATATATATTTTGTATGTGTGTGTATTTATATACATAATTAATATGCACAGTACCACGTACATATATTACATAAACCAAACTTCTAGTTTGGATGTGATTAATCATGATTAATCATTTGACAGCACCGATTTGTGGCCAAATAAATTTCTGGGTAAAACATTTTGTATTAGTTTATATTAAATACATTTATAATTACATATTTTCATAGTTCTGCAAGAATCATAAGTACTTTTGTACTGAACATTTCCCTTGCATTGTTCAAAATCCTTTTTATTCATTAATTGGCATGGTCTACAATGGGATTTTGAATAAAACTATTAACTATTTTTAATTTATATGGTTTTAGTGTGGTGACAGTACATTGTAGGATTGCTCTCTTCAATTTAGTCAAACAAACATAAATAAAAATAAGCAAGCAAAATTTTGTATTATTGATATAAAACATCTTGAGACATTTTTGTAGTTCTATATGAATCACTACTTTTTTAAATCAATAGTTATTTTGCATTGTTCAGCTTCTTTTTTATTTATTCACTGACACAATGCATGATGAAATTTTTAATAAAACAGTTTAATAATTACACTATTTTTAATCAATACTTTTCAATATTGTATTAATTAAATCAGTTTATAAATTTACATTTCTCTTGCATCACCCACCAACTTACATATACTTTTTCACTGTTACTGCACATTATGGGATTCTTCATTTGGGCAAATGAAATTTTGGGTAAAGTTATTTATAAAAAATATTTTTAATCAGTACTGTTCCATTATTAAATTTTTTTCCACATCTTTCACTATCATGGATTTTTTTTTACTCGTTGTCACAGCTAATTGCGGAATTGTCCTCTTCAATTTAGCAAGCAAATTAATAAAAGGCCTGCTTTTTTTATCAATATTTATAAGGACATATAAACTACATTTCTCTAGCATTGTCTGCCATCTTATATTTACTCTCTCATTGTCACAGTCAATTATGATATATGATATATTATGACTTCTTTAATGGCTAAAAGAAGGTACCAATGAGTAAGCATAATGCTCTTCTTTCAGAACAGGCCTCACACTGTGAGCATGCCAGTGATACCTTAAAATGTTGCACAAAGAGACAGCTTGCTCAGGTTTTGCAACAGAGCTCATGTGTTTTTGTGAGCATGTGTGTGAAAGTGCAGATAAAGATATACAGTACCTGCTGAATAGGTAGAGAGAACATCTGCAGAGAGAGAGAGAAAGACAGAACGCTATGGTGCCTGGTACCCGACATGCGCGCTGACGGCCGATTTGTCGCTTCAAACGCAGAGGGCTGACCTGGGGGCGGAGACACACACAGCGCACAGTGAGACAGCAACTGAGTCTGAAAAGCTGTGACACTTCAAAGAGAAACTCACACACGCAAACACATACACCCATAAACAAGCTGTCATCTCCTGAGAAAAGACACACACCATGCTAACCTGTTTACTGTGTGTGAGAGAGGGAGGCGAGCAACACATAGGTGCTATGCTAAGGGTGCAACTAAAATCAAACTCCATAAAATAACCCAGATGAAACGTGAACTTATCAGTGGCCTAAAAACTCCTAAAAAGTATGCTTTCTGATTATCTACAAACCCGTTAATGTCTTCTAAGCTCCTCCCACACAGTTGGTAGAAATGCAAATGTCAGTAACATTGGTTGCATCCGAAATCGCATACTTTCCTACTAAATAGTAAGCAAAAAACAGTTTGAGAGAAACATAATATGTCAGAATTCATTTACATTTATCAGAAATGTAAACAGATGACCAACTGTTTCAGGCAAGGTTCTATCCCAAAAGAGTTACAACAGATTCTGGTGGGTCACGTGACAGTATGAAACATGGTCGATATAATCCATTTGGATCACATAAATACTATCCACAATTTTTTTTTTATAATTGTGAAGAGGTTACATATAAAGTATGTGTTTTAGAAGGGAGCCATCATTCATTCATTCACTATCAGAGTGCATTATGGGACTTTCATCTTCAATTTTTTACCTTCTTCAGAAAATGTTTTTAGTCAAAACTATTTTTATATTAAACACAATTTATTTTTTCACTACTTCACGTCTTGTTTTTATTATCCAAAGTATTTTTAATTAATATATTTGATGTATATATATATATATGTATGTATATATATTTCATTAAATCAGAATTGAATTAATTGAAGACATTTATATTCAATGTTCCGCTTGCTTTTTTTCATCATCTTGGGTTGATATATTCACTATTGCATTGCATCTTGTTTTTAATTTGCCTACACATTAAATTTAGAACATGTTAATTATTTTTATTAAATTATTGAATTACAGCAAATGCATAAAAAATTTAATAAAATAAAAAAACAAACAAAAAAACATTGATTTTTATTTTGCCATTTTGGATTTCTTTATTAATGGTCACAGATCGTTGTGAGGCTGACTTTTTCAATTTGTCAAAAAAAGTTATTATACAAACAAATAAACAGGTAATAGGTATATGTGACTATACTCTGAATATATTATGAATAAATATGAGTTACCATAAATACTATTCGTTTTAACATGTTATTATTTTTTTTGCCTTCTCAATATCGATTGATAGACTGACTGACTATAATAGATATCAGAAAACTTTTGATATCTAGGTGCCCACTTCAGAGCCACAGCTAAACACATTAGAAAATTTAAAGTACCTGCTAGGCCTACAAGAATCAGTAATAAAGATTCTGTTCTTCCACTTCTGGGCTTTAACGGCACTATTGAGGCCCACATGTAACATTTCGACATGCTTCTTTGCATGTGACCCTGCTTGGTGTGTGTGTGTATGGTCAGCGTTATGCTCAACTAGCGTCTCCACTCCCTCAGGGCTCACCTGTGACTCACTCTACTGCTGTAATCACGCTGCTTGCTGCCCGCTGCCTGCTTTCTAAACTTGATTTCCAGATTGCGCTTGTGTGTGTGTGTGTGTGTGTGTGTTTCCTGGACTAATGTCAGCTGATTGATGGAGTTTGTTTGGGTTTAATTACACTGTAGGTGACTATGCCTGTGCACTTCACTGAAGCAGAAAACTCAACTTGGTTAGGCCAGAAATTGGATTTCCGAAAAAGAAACAACATCGAATGGGAGGTTCTCTGGACAATATCAATGTCTTTCTCTCCAGTTCCGCAATGAAAATAGACTCGTAGCATAATTACTATGATATAATGATCAATTCCCACCATAGAACAAAAGATGTGCTCAACTGAATCGGCAGAATCTATATTGTTGAGACAATAATTATGATGTGTTCATCTTCCACATGATAAGAGAAAGATGATAACAAGTTATCTACTCTTCCTCTATAGATTTAGATATCGATGACACCCAGACTCTATAAAATGGCCAACAATGCATGTAAATGTATCGACTTACCAATAAGCCCTCTTGGTAGGTGTCAATCATTACTTTGAGCAAAATAACCAGAACTGAGTAAAAATGAAATTTAGAGCGCTTAACATCCAAGAAAGACTTGGAGAGTAAGATATATGTGAAGGTCAGTTCTGTGGAGAGGTTTAATAATACAGGGCAAATTCTGCAGGGAATAAACGTTCAATTGAAGCACACGGCTGCTGGACTGCTGGAGTTCTCTCATCTGTCAGCTTTACTAAATCAATTTAATTTCTTTGCCTATTTCCACAGAGGAAAATTGCAGTGCTTAATGTACACAGTGTCCACAACATAAAGATTCGTCAAAAAACGGCCTTTAACACAGCGAGTCTTTTTGCATATATGTCAGTGTAGGAGGTGGATGCTATACAGGTTAAACCCATAAACCTGTAAAAACTGTCAACTGGTATAAAACACTGCATTGTAGGAAGTGGGCATTTTAATCAGTTTACATTGAACCAACCCATAAAAAAGAGGGTGGAGTAAAGAGAGCAACTAATAAACTCTAACCCCGGATTGTGTGAATTATCTCAAAAATACCAGAAACTTTGTTCAAACCCTATAACAAGCAAGGCTCAATAAATGCTTCTTAATGCTGCTGAATGATAAAGGTATGGATGCCAAAAAAAGGTTCAATAGTGCTATTAGAAATAAAATAAAATAAAATAAAATAAAATAATGTGCATCTTCTGGTGTGGTACAAAAGCCTGTGAGCACACTGAAAATATGGTATTCCAAAAACAAAAAAACAAAAAACAAACCTGAATTAACATTTAAAAGAGCTAGAATGTGAGATGATTGTAAGTCACTAATCAAATTTGTGACATTGATTACACAGAAGATCTAATTTTCTTGCTGCTATTGTTGTTAAATAACAGGTTTGATACAAACATTGAGTACATGCAGCTTGGGTTTGAGTACTCCTTTTGTTATTCTGGCAATAAAACTTCTGATGAAAGAAAATCTGTGAAATTATAAAAATGCAAAATAGAAGCAGTTATGTAAGATTTTGGATCTCACTGTGTATTGATGCCTGCCAACATTGAGAATATTGTGATTGAGAAAATATCTGCTTGTATCTCCCACCCCATGTCACTCATTAGCTGTCGATTGTGAGTGGTGTTCAGCTCTTGTTCTGGGTGGGGGTTTATTGCAGATGTGTCTGTATGGCAGGGCTGGACTTTCTGGAGTGCTGAGCTGGGCCAGTCTGCTGGCATGCTGCACTGTTGTACGGTCCGATCCGATGCGGGGGAGGTGATGAGCTCTGCAGAAAGGAAACAGGCTTTTCCAGATGGCAGGACTATGATGATCAGCTCAACTGCCACAGACCTGGTCCAGCTACAGCATTAGTCCGGCCTGCCACCCTGTCATTACCTTATCTCTGCCTCTCTGCTATGCCATCACTGACCCACCCGCCATCTCTGGATTCTCTCTCTCATTTCTTTGCTTGCCAAACCCATCATTCTGTATTCAGTTCTTCCTTCTTTTCCATACTCCTCTCCTTACAAAATTAATATGGCAGTACCATGCTGTAGTGACATGCTTTCTTGCCATGAAAATGTATTATTACCATATTCATATATCATCGAAAGTAATCAATCTGTATCGTGCCGAATTCAGAACATTAGGAATAGCTTTTAACTTCTATTTAGAAGTTCTATTTATTTCCTGATTTATTATATAAAATTAAACCTTTTCCTATTCAGATTTTCGTTTAATTCAAATATTTTAATATACCAAATTAAGCCAGAATATATGTGTGTGTGTGTAATATTATAATTTTGTATTGTTCATTTTATATAATCTAACATTATATGTTTATTTATGTTATTTGTTAACACGCGCACGCACACACACACACAAATATATACAGTACAGTTTAATTCATTATAATTTATATTATTTTTGTTCAAAATAATAAAAATGATTCAATACATTACATCATATTTTTTTACAGATAAATGTAAATATAAATATATATATATATAGGAAAGAGCTTGAAAATATGTTTCATTGCAGAATAGGTAGAGTATATTCATGGATATATGCATACTGTATATACACAAGTATACATGCATATTATGATTTATTATGCCAGCCAAAATAACCCAAATTATCACACTGATTACATTTAAAAGGAAATATCTTGTGTGCGACTGAAAGAAGCTAGTTGTAACATTCGATTAGCCATCTCCGAAAAACATTGCAATAGTACTTTTGGTAAGTGAGTCTCCACCACTCTTCCACATCTCTGATCCTTTTCTCACCTCTCTTTCTCACTTTCTCTTCCTTTCCGGATCTACATTTTCTTGGGTCAGTGATAGAGACTGTAAATGAATTCTGAAGCCGTGTCCAGCTGACTGGCTTTGCTGTGCACTGAGAGGTGTTGGGAAGGGGGGAGCTGCCAATACAAGTGACAGCCCTTAATGCTCACCCTGCCTGGTGTGCTTCATTATGTCCTAGCCGCTGGATCCAGCCTTTCCCCAGCACTTCTCTCTCTTTCTCGTCACCTCCATCCTCCCCCTGCCACCCGTGTCGAGACAGCCCCTGCCGCTGATGCATTTACCTCATTCGGTGGGTTTTACCCTCAGCAAAGACAGTCAGGCCAGATTTCTCCAGCTACTATCAAACCCACATTTCTTTGTCAGCTTTCCCCCCTCAGCCTGTGGCATGTTTGGGGAGGTAAACTACTTGATGAAATTTAAAAGTATAAATGTGGATGTGAATTATCACACCTCTGCTGGGCTCGGGCTGCCACCTTGGCTGGCTTGTGATTTTCTGTGTCCCGGGGTGGGAGTGAGCAACGGGCGTCCATTATTGATGACATCCATCAGGTTGAAGGGGCATCTAGAGGGGGCTGGGGTGGGCAGAGAGGGCCCGTACTGTCTGTAGTAGAAGAGCAGAGTCATATGGGTTGTTCAGTAACAACTAAATGCCCAAATACAAAATGGTTATAAATAACTAGTGTAAAAAACGAAACTTTAAAGAAATGCTAGTTGTTCTACTATATTTAAATGTTGGTTGGTTCATCGCTTGAGGGTTCTTTCAGCCCACAGCATAAACAGCCAGTTGGCGGAGGCTTATGCTTGGTCTTAACACAGTCACTAATAGTAGGTTGAAACTAGCATGGCCTTAATGTCTGTTTGAAGGAGAACACAATCCTGCTAGACAGTCAAGATAAAACAGAACAATAAATGGAACGATAGATGGAACAATAGATAGATTTCATAGATAGAATTCATTGAATGGCAGAATGAAAGAGCAGTAGAAAAATAGATAAAAAGAGAGAATGTTAAATAGAAAGATAGATAGATAGATAGATAGATAGATTAGTTTATATTGTACAGTACGTTATAATGTGGATGTTTTGAATACAAGCATGTAATCCAGTTTATTTTGCAAAAAAGTTGAGGTTAGTGTCGATTAATCAGTGTCTTTCAAATTGTGAGTGATCAATGCTCGACATTTGTGATCACTTTCTCTCGGCCCCTCCTGCGTCTTTTGGGAATCACGCTGAGTAAACAACACACACTCTCAATGATGTTTGATTTATCTTCATTTACACCACTGACAGCTGCTCATCCTTTTCAATTGTTACGCACACACACGCACGTCATGCGTGTCACAGCATGAGTGGAGACATAGCAGCGTGGTGCAGGAACACACACAAACAAACACACACACACACACACACACAACGATCATGTCTAATTTTTATTAGTGAGTTGATGATCAACCAAAGCATTGTTTTCACATTGAACGGCAGGAGTCGGGTGGTGAGGGATTTACTCAATGTCTCCGGGGTGATGGAGCAGGAGAGAGAGGGAGAGAGAGAGAGAGGGGCTGGGGTGTAAGGGTGCCGGGAAATCAATGGCAACACACTGAAAGATGCGGGCTGGAGGGTAATTATTGGTCATTCTGTGTCTTCAGTACGGTATAGCAGAAATTGTGACAGATAATTAGGAGGTGGTGATTTCAGAGTAAGAAAAGCACGTTCCCGCCACCGGCTACACGCTCAATGGACAGGATAAATAAATCAATGACATAAACAAAGCAGACATGCAGGGAGTGCATATGCAGCACTGATATGTGGCCCGCATGGAATTGCAGGCGTGCTGAAAGAGTGAGCTTCTCTAATCTGCATAGGAATATATGAAAGGGAGCAAAAAAGAGCTGTAGACAGACCAGTATTAAACTGATCCTCACACTGGTCTTGGGGTGGTCAGAAACAGACAGTAAATCTATCTATTTATCTATCTATCTATCTATCTATCTATCTATCTATCGGCTTAGTTGTCAAGTCATTCATAATCAACACAATTCCAAGAGTAAACACAACTTCTCTTACAAATGAATTTCTAGACAATCAGTTTTAGTCTTGCTGTTTACAGTCTTGTAGTGTTGTTTACAGTAATAAAATTGGGGTATTTATTAAAATGTTGACTTTGCTGCTTTATATTTTTATTTCTAATTTATATTCACATTTTATTTTTAGTTTATATTTAAATTTTAGTTGTTTTTTTGTTTCTAAAATAGCAATTTTGCTTGGTTTTATTTCAGTTTTAGTAATTTTAGTACTTTAATTTAAACTATTTAAATTTAAGTTTACAATTATTTCAGTAAATGTCTAAGCTTTAATACCAGTTGCCAAAATGTCAATAATAGTGTTTAATTGTTTTAGTTATACTGTAGCATAATCCTTTAGGAGATTTAGGTTAAGGTGGTACACAAGCTGTTTTACATGGTTTTTGGTTGGTAAAACCTTACAAATTTTGCTTACACTTGTTTACTTGTTTACACTTGTAACGCTACAGTTGCAAGGAATGATAAACAGCTTCAGTTAAACTGCTGGGGACATAGATGAGCACCTTAACCTGGAAAGTTGATCTTTACCAGCGGTGAATAACGCAAAACCAAGTGGATAAGAGAGAAAGAACAAGTTTCTCAAAGCTTTCCATCTCTATAGACGGTTTCAACGACGACAACATAAACAAACGTAACTGCATGTGCGTGCTTATGTGGGCCTAACTTAACTTTCAGTAAATATCCAAATAGAATCAATAACAGCAGCATAACAAAGTCCTTTCTAGAGAAGATTATGTTTTTGAAACATAAAAAAATATGTTAAATAAAAAAATATGGAAAATATGTTTGCTGCATAAATCAGACGGATTTAGTAAAAATGCAGACTCATTCTCTGCCAGCAGGAGGTGCTTTAAGTACGTTAAGTAACGGCTGTAGACAAAGCAGCTCTGAGCTTACAAACGCTGCCTTACACGCAGGATGAAATGAAAATGACATTTTCTAAAGACAGTCTTCCTTCAGAAATACAGTGATATAAAATTCTTCACGCCTCGATTTGATTTTTAAACGTGCAATACGTGGTTGTAGCTGGCGGCACTAACCAGACCCATAATCAAGCACATGTTCGGAAGTTAACTTAGGTCCAGGCACGTGCACCCGATGAAACCGTCTAACAATGTAACTGATATATTTCCGCCCTGCAGACTTGATCTACACCATAGTCTAGCTTCACTCTAGAGACCAGCAGAGCCTTGCAGCCCTGGAAAGATTTACATAATAATTTACACTTCGCGCATCTCACTTCACCAGCACGTTCGTAAATACCACTCTCTGTGAAGGAGGACGCTGTGGTAGATCTTACGGAGGTCATACCGCATTTCCCAACACACGGCACTTCAACAGAATTCTGAACAACATTTTTTACACAAGAGAACTGAATCTGACCGGGGGCACGTTTTCCTTTAATAATGTAGTTTGCATGGTTATTGTGTTGGGAATAGCGATGAATGGTCTTCGGCATGACTGAAGCGCTCCGTCTCTCATATTTACACGTGCCGCTTCTCTTTCAGGTGATTAAGCGAGAACGGGCTGAGAGAGAAATTGATTTGAAGTGGCCTCCAAGTCAATAAAAGATGGATGCTGGGCGCCGAGCGAACCGCCTTCCCTCATACCCAGAGATAAAAAGCAGAGAGATTACTGGACATAGTAAGGAGCGTTAGCATGATGGAGCGGGAGAGGTTAGCAGCTAGCAGGGCAGCCGGCGCGAGACAGGTACCTGAGTGGCTTTAGATAAAGATTTGTGTTATATTTTAGAGTCCATATAGCTGCCTAGTCACACACCTATTAGAGAGAGAAGCTATTACAGCGCTGCACTGACAAACCCCCAGGAGAGAACCGCACTGTTCCTGGGTAATTCCAGGCAAAAAAGCCAACAGCAAAATTATTTAATGGTAGGGTGGTGGGAAGGAGGGAGACGGAATCAGAGGACAGATGGGAGAGAAAGACAGGGACAGAGGATGAAGGACTGCAATGCTAACATAGTATCTCTCACACTGGGCTATTGTAGTTAGGACTGCTTTATCTTACAGCATGTGGTCTAATCATTTTGTGTTTTTCCTTCAGATTTACTATAAAAATAAATACATTTATAAAGTGTTTTTTTTTTTCTAACCGTAAAAAACATTGAGGTGGTGGCAACCATTTTTTTTATCTGTAATGTTGTGAATATAATATTTGAAAATAAAAAATAAATAAATAAACACTTCACCAGAGACTGGTCTTTTTTTAGTGGAAGATCAAGTTTGTGATGTTTTGAACTTTCATTAAGATCAACAGCAGAAAGAACAAAAACATATGCATAGAAGATAGCATGCATTTAAAAATAGACAGGGTGCATTTTTATTTCATGCAAACTTTTGTGATTGTGAATGCGAATAAAATTTTGTCAATAATAATAATAATTTTGTAAATAATAATAAAAATCACTGTTTTTGAAGCGTTTGAAAAGTAAAAACCTGCATTAACATCAAATGCTTAGAAGGTTGATCAAAGAAAGGTTATGCAATGCTAATGATAGCCATCATTAGGACTGCATAGCAACATTAAAATATAATCATACTTTATTACTGAAACATGAAACACATTCCTTTGTCGTGTGTTTTATTCTCATAATTATTATTGTTAGCAAACCTCATAACTTGAACAATCTTGAATCTATCATTAAATATTGATTGCGGATAATCTAGCATGCACATGAAAACAAAGAGAAATGATAATAGTCTGGAACTTTATATTTATAGTTATATTAATATTATGAATACTTAAAGTTCATTGAAAATTTTAAATGCAAACATTAAATATGAAATAAAAGTATAGTTATAAAGAAATATCAAGGTTTTTTACCATATTTTTTGTTTTAAAATACCATATTTAAATAATATAAAACGAAAACTGAGCTCACTAAAATGAAACAACAGACAAACACAGACAAAGGCATACATCTCTGACTGACAGATTCAAACTAAAAATCTTTTCGCAAAAACTTAGGGACACGGGACAGCCTGGTGCTGCTGAAAATCTTAACGGAAAATTAATGGGTGATTATTCCCGCCTGCAAATCACAGCAACACAATTGAGCACAATGCAATCAACCCGTCTTTCTGATGACATTTGAGACAAGCCCAACCTTTTCTTTAGCAGTTTTTACCCTAAATGCGCAAATCATCTTGACTTGTTTGGACTGCCATTTCATAGAAGATATCAAATTAGCCCAGTGGAATTTGACTTGGAAATGAAAGGCAAAGGAATAAATAACAACAGGGGTGATATTTCTTACGAGGTTTTTCTGATTGCTCCAATTTGCATCAGGGAAAGTGAAATGGGTGCTGGCTAACTCGTCAGCCTCCTATTCATGTTTAAAATGCGCTTTGCCTCATCTTCCCATTAGCAGGGGGTGGAGGGGCGGAGGAGAAGTCCTTCATTTTAACTTTGAAGATAATTAAACACATAATGGATATCACTGTCACCGAGAACCTCCATAGCTCGTTTATCGGAAGCAGTATTTTGTATGCTAGCCAAATTAAAAGACTAGAAATGTGGTTGTTACTAATTCATTCGGCCATTTAAAGGATGGGGAGTGATGCGCTGGAGTGGGTGAGCCAATCTGTTAGACAAAAAGTGCTGCATTTCCTCCTTGATATATGAGCTCTTTTCTCTTTTTCCTTTCTGAATGGGCAAAGCAACTCCCTCTGTGATTCGACTTGACGGAAAAAGTCAGAGGTGCGTGTCTTATTCACTCGAGTCATCTCTTTTTTTATATGTTTTATATTGTAGGAGAACTTCGACTTCATAAACGTCACTTGCTGATATGATAATGGCCAGAAACACTGCTGTGCTAATGCTAATGCTAGAGATATTTACAAATTCGTCATACTTAATTACATTTTTGTACTATATGGAATTCAAAGCATATGCATATGCCTCTGACGCTTCTCTGTTCTGCATTTTTGTTTCAATAATAAATGATGCTGTCTATTTTATAGCTTTTACCACAACAGCATTTAGCCTGTACTTCATGCTACGCATTAGCATACCCTGTTTTTATTTACATGTCAAATTTCTTCGCTGATTTGTTTAATGTGCTTCTGAACTTGACAGGACGGGCCTCCGACACGGTAATGATCTCCACCATGGACTAGTAAAACTTTACTGTCCCCATAACATGCCTTTCAGCGAGAGTAAGATAGTGTTCAGCACAGTGGTCTTAATGGTAGCGTAAAAGCTTCACATTTGTCTGTTGATGTATGGCTTGCCTCCAACTCCCTTTTACTAGTACTCTAATTTAATGTGTGAAAACTAATGGAAAAACAGTCTGTTTTTTTACCCCCCCTACTTACCTTTGGTGAAAAAACATTTCAGACTTTAACTCACATTATTTGACAAATGGATCACAGGAGGTGCGATTCAAGTAGCTATATGGCGTTTTACAATGATGAACTGCTGAAAATCACAACTATATCCACCAAAACCATAAAATAAACTACACAATCATAAATAAAAACTGACATTTTACAAACAGTAAAATATAAACAGTAAAATAAAACAAATAGAGTGTAAACACCTAAGTGCTCAGAAAAATAAAGGGAACACTTAAACAACAACTCCAAGTCAGTCCCACTTCAGTGAAATCAAACTGTCCACTTAGGAAGCAACACTGACTGACAATCAGTTTCACATGCCGTTGTGCAAATGGAATAGAAAACAGGTGGATATTATAGGCAATTAGCAAGACACCCCCAATAAAAGAGTGGTTCTGCAGGTGGTGACCACAGACCACTTCTCAGCTCCTATGCTTTCTGGCTGATATTTTGGTCACTTTTGAATGCTGGCGGTGCTTTCACTCTAGTGGTAG
>JAUMHI010000067.1:4606717-4629551 GCA_032359435.1 Enteromius unitaeniatus
ACCCGTGCCATGTTGTGTTCGCTGCCTCGTCAGCTCGTTGTTTTCTCCGTGTTGTTTAAATAAATGTTTAAAGCCGAGGCTCTGTGTCCTTCCGCTCCTTTGCTCCACTGAGAAGCGCGCTCACACTTCACTCAGCTGACCGCGCACGTTACAGTATTATAGTATATATTACTACAGTGTAATTCGGCTAGGTATACATCCACGCTAAAATATGGTGAAAGTCATAGCAGTTCCCAACCTGGGTCAGCACTAGTTCAAATACATTAGTACAAACAGAAATTTAAGATAAAAGAAGCGTTAAAGTCAAGCTTCATTTAGTGACAAGCAACTGCAGCAACGTCTGAATTGTTCTTTAATCACTGCTCGGTTTGAGTGATTACGCCTTATTAGATCTAACGTATATACACTACAGTAGTTACTTTTTGAGCGACACTCAACATTGAACGTTCACGCTGGAGTCTAGATGGGTGAGACTTACAGGCAGCGGTGCGATGCAGTAGAGAGAGCGTGGAGGCACGTACGCTCACAAACTTGTGTGTAGGGGGGTCTGACAGTGAGGAAGAGTGTAGTCATTTATAGTGTAGCGGCCACGTTCGCCTCCTCCGCTGCCGAGCACAGCCAAACAGCACTGAGCCTGCTGTAGCCTTGAGGGAGAGCACAGACAAGGACAGAACTGCTGCTGTCGCTGATGCATTAGTGGGGGAGATACATCTTGTTGCGCAGCATGGTAAATGACAAAATGATATCTCATCAGAGAGACAACCCGTGTGTGACTGTGTGTGTGTGTGTGTGTGTTTGAAAGAAAGAGAAGAACAGAAAGTCAGTTTGTTGATGAGAAGCCAGTCTCATTATACTTTCGTCATGTTTCACAGAATCACAGCTGGATGTTTTTGTCAGACTGAAAGATGTGGGTAATTTTTTTCCTATATGTTGTGGTCATAACCAAAAGTTTGATTCATTTTTTTTGATTACATATTTCTTTACTACCAAGTATAGTTTAATAAACTAGATTTACATGACACGGTTTCAACTAAAAACTTAAAATGTGTGTGTTTTGGCCATTCGTTTACACAACAATTACATTTTGGAAGCCTGAAAACATATAAAACTTATAAAAATAGGCTTCAAAGTAAATGGGAAAAAACATTTTTTTTCCAGTTTATAAAACCTTTCAGTCTTAAATACTGAAAAAATGCAATTTTCTTCAGACTACTTACGAAATTACCACAAATGTAGTCCCAACTAGTCGAACACAGTTGACTGAAAAAGAATGTCATATTGTAGAAATGTTAAGGCTTTGTGAGTTCCCAGCATGCATTGCAGCATGAATAAACTATGCAGTTACTGTTATAGGACTATTGTTTTGCTGTTTGTTGACTTGATTTAAATTTTTATTTTAAATAAAATAATAACGGCAAATAGTTTTGTCATTGTTCTTTTTTTTCACTGAGAAGAACTGAAAAAAACTATTGTTCAGAGAACTCTAAAGTCTTACTGCATCAAGCTGCCTTTTTTATGCATTATCATAAACAAAAAACAGTGATATCATCCGCATGCATAATTACACGTTCAATCTATAAAAATAGATATGTGCACGCAGGCAGGTATAGTGTTTCTTTAACGTCGCCAACTTTTGGCCACGCATGCGTTATACAGTAATTTCAGTTGCTTTTGTGATCTGTGCGAATAGAATTTATTTTGACAACGCTGATGTCTGTATACAAAACTTTTAAAAAAGGTAAAGGAAAAATGTTTTAGTACAATTGTCGTAGCGTAAAGTCACCCAGATGTCATCTTGTACTGGTATTTTGGGTGGTAAAAGTGTAAAGCCATTTAAAGTCAACATAAAATAGTACTTCTGAGAAGAAAAAGACATTGCCTTGTCTTTTGTAAACAAGTGAATGCATTATTCCACAAGGAAATGTTTTCAGAATGATTTAAAACCATTATTTTTGTTTGATATGATCAAACCGTGTTCTTTCCTACAACCACTTGTCGCACAGAGTCCACTTCTCAATCCAGCCTATTAAAGATAAATTAAATGATAACCTACATTGTTAGTTGCTTCACAAGTTTGCGCTCTCTCATTAATGATTGGAATGAAAGCAAAGCAAGTTTAAGCAAAGCAAAAAGCTAATTTGGCGAGCTGTCCAGGAAGCGAGCCGGGTGAACGGCAGGCTCCGAACCCTAGTGGCCTGAAACCTAGCGAGGGCAAAGGATCAGCATCCGGCTCAAACTCCCGAAGCCCCCCGGAGGAGAGGATGAGCTGCGAACAGGAGAAGGGAAAGGGGAGGGTTTGAACAAAAGCAAGATGTGGATATGAGAAAAGCGGGTGGGAAGGTAAGATGTGATTGGGTGACCGTAACAGGGAGATTGATTAGTTGATGCAAGGCAGCTGTGATTAATTCGGCCAGCGCTCCTCCCGAAACTCTAAAACATTCACTTATTAGGCTGCTTCACATCAAAATACAGCACAAGAATTTAGAATTCACAGCACAGTAACTCCTGAAATAAAACTCACAACTTACAGGGCTACAAACACAATTTCATGTAAACTTCAAATGTCAATGTAGACTCGAAGCAACAGCACAGATTGTGGTGTCTCGGCTTGATAGAATGACATTCAGGTTTTTGACAGCATGAGATTATGATGGCCATCAACCAAACACTCAAGAGCAGCAAGAAACTTTAGAGAACGCTGATATGAAAAGTGTGAAGAGGCTTGAGAAGTGAATGTAATTTTCCAACTACTTGGCATGGTAGACAAGAACCTACTTCAGCTGTGTATACCTGACAGAAGTAGCTCATTCAAAAGCCTTGATTCAGTTTGGAGAGGTTTGCAGGTCGAAGGTTTAAATGCTTTGTTTTTTCCAACTTGCCAAGAGGACAGCTGATTCCAAACACTCAGCAGAAAATAAGCCCGGACTTGATGTTATGTTTCAGTATTTAATTCAAATGCTAAACATTATGAGTGCTAATAAATGAGAGGAGCACAATGATTTAAGAAAGAATGGCTTTGATTTAAAGCTGGCTTTTGCTTGGACTAAACCCGAATTTCGTTCACTGAGGCCCCTCTGTTTTTTGGTTGTTTTTTTTAAATGAACTGTTTGACTTCAAACCACAGTACGTTTGCGCCATCACCATGAGCAATCATCTGAATCACAAAAATCACAAATGGGACCTCATAGACAAAGAAACAAAAGGACCGCACATTCACATCAACTGCACAATTTTGTACAAAAGCACACATTTTTATCCATTTTATCCAAGACATTTTGCAGATGCAGTTTCCAGCTCAGAAAACAGATTTCCAACAATCAACGAACCAAACTCTGACATCAAAAACCACTTATGTCTACACTATAGTCTAAAAACACCCCTAGACTTAACAAGGACTTCACATTGAACCATTTGCAGAAAAGTTTCAGCTAAACTTTCATTTGAATTTGGTTAGTTATGTAATACAAAAACAGTCCTTCATATCTGAATGAACTTATACGCAAGTGAAACTAAGTTTATAGAATCCCCTCTGAGGTAAAGTCAGGGCACAAGCAGAGACCCAGCCACTGGCGCTAAGGAACAGCAGTCTGCTGCCAGCAAAGTCCAAATAAAGCTTTTAATACGTTCACTATTGATCCTGTGCTGAAATAAACTCAGTGTATTGGCAGGGCTAGAATCCTACTTTGAAGGGACTCCATAATGCAGCTAGTCAATGGTAAGCTGTCTGCAATCAATCCCAAATAACAGTTAATTACAGCTCACGTCCATTTTGAGGAAAGACTGGTTGAAAATATAAGAGAGAGAAAGACTCGAGGCAAATATAAAGCTGAAAGGATGCCGAACAGAGAAAATTATTAAGAAAAACAGTTTGAAAAGTTGATGAAAAATGCCTTACAAGGCTAACCCTCCATTAGAGTGGTAAACATCTGAGAGCTTTATGAAAGCAAATCTATCAAGCGGTCCCAGTTTAGCTAGTTAGCTTTAGCAGTTAGACCCTACAATAAAACTACTCCATTCTTTGGGTGTAATAAGTCGTATGAATGTAGCCATTTGTAGATATACACGACACATTCAGAAAAAAAGAACTAACTTAGCCTATAAGGTCAATATCAACCAATGTTTACTACCGTTTCTACATATAAAACTAATATGTATGCTTTCTCAGTGATTTGTTATGGAGAATATAACACTTCACAAAACTACAGTAAATACAAAATGACTGCTGTTGTCCTTCTTATCAAGGTAATGGCTTTATAGCGTTAGCATTCAGTCGCAACCCTCACAGATTTCATCCAAAATGTGATCAGAAGACGAATTAAGCTTTTCAGTAACGAGTAATCAAACGTTTCCCCGTTATTGACAATAAAATGTGGCGTAACTATAATTCATTATAATATTGTTAGCATTTTATTTTTCAGTCCATCTGAATTGTTGCGCAGTGTAGCTGTATTTGAAGCACCATAAGATGCATGGGTCGCTTTGTCTCACACATGCAAAGAAAGATAAAGACTCTTTCATAACATGACTTGACGCGCTACATGTAATGATATTCTTTGTTGTATTTTCCTGTCAAAATACAGGAAGGCCTGTCTTTTCGAACTCTTTATCTGTTAAGAACTAATGGGCGGGGCTAATTCACTGAAGACAATATTATTGGCTGGCTCACTTATTGTCGTCCCGGTTTTGATTTCAGCAAATCAATTCGAGCGAACGCAAACAACGTGATTAATATTCATGAACTCAGCAGTTTATTAATCCTTAGTGCGTTATATATTGTTATCAGTAGTAGAATTCGTTTTGTTTTCTTATAATTTTTACCCCGTTTTGTATAGAAACACAAAATGATAAACAAGCATCACCACCAGTCCTACTTCAGTCAACATGAAAAATATGCATAAAATTAAATTCTATCATCATATAATGTTCAATTATCATAATATCATATTATAATTTTTGATTGACTGCTGCTATATGTCAGTAGGTAAATAGTGTAGGTGAATGTGCAATGTTGTATGATAATAATTTATTATATTAAGTTTGGCTAATTTAATTTAATATTGGAGGCATCCAAGTTTGCTATTTTTTTTTTTAGTAATGGAACTTCCTTGGTAATTAGTTACTTTTATAATGATATAACACAGTTACTAACTCAGTTACTATTTGTGAGAACTATAACTAATTACTTTTTTTTTAATGACAAAACTTTTGGGGTGGAGTAACCCGTTAAAAAAATTATGGGGTGGAGTAACCCGTTAAAAGAGAAAATTTTCCACCTGTTCAAAATGGCTACTCTGAATACTCAGTGATCTCATTCCTCTTCATCGTGTTATTTAAAGGAGCAAGTCACTGTTATGGTTTGATGAGGTTGTAAAATAACTTCTTGAAATAATATAATTAAGCCTGTAAACTTGCAAATATACTATTCCTGACTGGCAACTCATGCTATAAAAAAGACATCCAAACTTTGGGACATATTATAAATGTGAAAAAAACTGCAGCCAAGGAAGTCTACCGAGATAAAATATTCGTGAAGTCTTTAGGTAACAAAAGAGGTATTACTTAGAAATGGCTGAGCATCAAATTAATAGTGTGTCAGATGTTTGAATGTTATCGTCTGCCCATGATATATACACTTTCGGCTCGAGGGCGCAGAGCAAACTGCCCGTTTCATAGCACAAGCATTTCAGACTCCTCCGCTGATGGCAGCCTAATAGCGTTTATGTTGCCAGAAAGTGCAAAGCTCTTCTTTTTCCAGTTACATATCATTAATTTAAACAGTTTATACAGCTGCATATTTACTGAGGCAAGCAAGGGTAAGTGCCCCACTTAAGGTTCCGCCGTATCCTGCTGTGTGGACGTTGAGTGAGTGTAAATGTGACCTGAAGTGCTCTTATACGACTCTGTACCGATTCCCCACCTGCAACAACAACAACCAAAACTTAGACCAGCAGGACTGGGATGTGTTCATTTGTAAAGAGTTGACTGACTGTGGACATCAATACAGTAACTCATTTTAGACTATTTTAGATATTTCTATTGACAGGAAATGTCAAAAGTTCTGTTAAACTGTGCCAAATTTTAAAATATCAATATTAATGAACACTCACAGTGCAACACATTTTAACTAGCATGTTACCCAGCATGCTTTGCGAATGGGGTCAAATCATTGTTAGTTTGATCTGATTGCTCTTTAAGTTTGTGAAACGGGTATAAAGGGTTACTTATCATTGGTTGGAGGTTTACAATTCACTGTAATGTCAAATGTTGTGAGTTTTAATTATGACTAGTTTGCATTGTACTTGTGTGAGTTTTATAATAAATGCATCCTTCTTAAAATTCTGAAAATCATGTACGGTTAAACTGTAAATGTGGAAATAGCTGATTAAATTTAAACACTTGATGTGTTTGAGCTGATAAACATGCTGAATGAAAGAATTATTTTTCGTTTAATTAAGGCAAGGTGGAAAAAAGCTGCAAAAATGACAAATTAAGCATTTTTAAAATATGCCGAGACAAAAGAACACCCTGAAATTTACATCAGTACTTCAGTTGAAAAAATGAACACTTGAAGCCGTCTGTCAGCGATGTGCTTCAGGTGGCCTCGTTTCGAACTAACGAACGAAGTAAGACTAATGTATCGAATCCGGTTTCCCTTCTTTCTTTATTCGCATGTCTCTTTTTCTCTCTCCTGCGATGGCACACTAATAGATTTAGCAAAGATTGCACGGGCATTTATTACCACATGTAATTGAACGTGATGATTATCGTTGTTGTGTAATGTGATTTTAATGTGGCGTGATGGTTATGTATAAGCCCTAATGACTTGCCTCCGAGGGTTACAGCTCGCACCAAAAAAAAAAAAAGCGAAAAAAGAAAAAGAATTTGATTCAGATTTCCCCCCATTTTCACTTGACATATAAATAAAGGGGTTTAATTAAAGTTTTCCTTCGGCAGCTTGCTTTCGCAAATAATCGTCCGTTTTATGAGTTTCCTTTTGGAGATGAGGGAAGTGATTGATAGAAGTGTCATCTTTTCGTTTGCATGTGTGTTCGCGACTGTCTGCTGGCAGAGTGCAGAGAGAGCGCCACGGTTATTTGTAAAATATGAGTTATAGCCAAACAGGTCTGCGCTGCGCCTCTGCTTCAGACGCTTGAATTGCTGTATTTAAATCAGAATGAATCTATATTTTCTGGTGTTCAGAGAGGCCGTGCAGTACAAGGCCAGAATGCTCGTTTTCTCCTCATCACCTTTTGAAAGCGCACACTCCTGCATATATCGCTCGACAAATGCCTGGCTTAACATAAACTTGTCCATTAAGGCCACATTTCATGAGCAAACTCCTTCAAAATGGGGCCAAATTGGCTTCGGTGGGACTATAACCTGTTATTATTGTTCAGCGTTATCGACCTTTTTATTTTAGTATGCAGCAGGCCGCAAAGAAAGAGGCCAGTCTTTCTAAATGGCCCCGTGAATGGCAGTCCGCTGTAGAAGCCCATTATATCGCAGCTGAAGACGGCGAGGTACACACATTGCGCTATAGCAGAGAGACTAGACAAACAAGCACTCTGAGCATCAAAAATGCATGCAAACTTTGCCAGGAACGGCTTGCACAGTCAATGCATAAACATTTTCTTTGTCTTTTCTTTATCCACTCTTTTCCTCTCTCAACACACACATACACGCACAGTAAGTATAGAGAAAGCCAGAGCTTTGCTTGACATTATTAGTTTTGCATTTGGGCCCTGTGCCCAGAGTAACGCTATGGATTTTCGTCTTACTTTCCTATAATTGGATGAGTTAAATTTCTCCATTCATTACACAAGCACATGACCTTGTGACCTCTGCTGCTCTCACGTTTTATTAGCACTCTCATCCCCTGTTAATACGGACCCCTGTCCCCAAAGACCCTGCTCTACAAAACTCATTCCCATTTCTCTCATTACCTCCAGTTTTTTCCACTCTTGTCCCATTTTCAGCATGTAAAAGAATAATTACAGATCTATTCCTTTTTACAGATGTCATTAAGCCATCACGCAGTGTGAACCTAGATGTTGAAATGCTTTTAAAAATATAGATTTGTTTTTAAATGCATATGTAATATGTTAATATAATATGTAATATTATATTATTAAACAAATATAAATAACAGTACAACTTTAATTATATTTAATATGATTTATCATACTTTTTATACTTATACTATTTATATTTTATCTTGACAATTTTGAAAATGCTGAATATTACAATAAAACAAATTTCAAGATTTACAGTATTACCATGACTCATATAATAGCCATCACACACACAGACAACCCAAATCAAGCATGCACGCACACACACTTGGGAAATGCACAAAGACATGTTGTACAAAGACTTCCCCACACAAGGAGTGCATGCATATTTTATGAAAAGTCAACAGATTGCCGTGTTCCGAGCCTGATGTCTCTTATTGCTTCTCCGTCCTCCAGCTGTGTCCCAGCAGCCCATGTTAGATCATTGTGTTCACGGAGGAGTCCGTCACAAAGCCGCACAGAGGGAGTCATCCCGATTGCAGCATTAGAGCACCTGCAGAGACAAATGAATGGAGCCTCCTTATTCTAAGACCGGCCACAATGGGCAGATTCCATAGAGGATACACTGTAATCCTGGAGCGGGTCACGGGATCAGCGCTATCAAGGCTCGCAGGACGCCAACTGTACTATGGAGATTCTGACAAATTGGAACAAAGAATTAAACATGAATTTTTGTCACATAAAATGCAAAATCAATAAGTAGTAGCTTACTCAAGTCACAAGATCACATCTGCAAAACTCATCTGAAAGAGCTCTAAGTGTTTTTCAGCATGTTGCTATGCAGTTGCAGTTGCTAGACTTACTGGTCTATGTGATGTTCTTGTCCTCAGATATGACTTCTGTGTAAGTAAATGTAGTCATTTTGCCCATTTTATTGTAGGAGGAGCAAAGAAACATTAGAAAATGAACAGCAGCAAGTTTTCAGAATCATTACTCTAAAATTCCATGTCACATGATCCTACAGAAATCTGATATAAGGAGTTGATGAACAGAAAAAAGTTAGTATTAACGTTGAAAAAAATGTGCTGTTTTTGTGGAAAACATGACACTTTTTGTTTTCAATGCTCCGTTGTAGAAAGTTCAAAGAAAAGCATTTATTTGAATCTGAATTTAAACAATGCAACTGTCTTTAACTAGCAATTTAATTCATAGTTGCTGAATAATTAAAAAAGACGCCTATAAACAGGTAATGTATAAAGCTCAACAGCTAAACAAGAAGCAGTTTTTCCCCCTTTTTTTATTAGTCATACCTAACAATCACAGGGGATACAGTGAAGCAATTAAATACATTCTCGACCAGTATATAAACCATAGCAAGCACCTAAACAGTATTAACAAACAATATCGTTAATAGTTTTCTTTTTTTTTTTTTGAAAAATAGATTAGTTATTCAAATATTTAAAGATGAAAACATTAGTCATTTGATTATTTCCTGAATTAATGTGTTTGAACAAATCAGTTAAATGAATGAATCAATCAGTAATGAAAACAGGACCTTGTCGCCACCTACTGCCGTAATGATGTAACCTACTGAAAGAGTACCTGATCACTAATGCACAGACTGACTGTCTTTTATACCAAGTGATTAAACTACAGGACACATCTGTTAAGATTTGGTTTATGATGTGATAAACCTTTATTGAGGCTTAAGAACTAAATTGAAGGTAAATTACTGAGGCTTTAGTACTCATTTACAGATTACATCTGTCTGTAACTGCAAACATCCCATGCAAATGTCAATATAGGTTGATTATTAATAAACAAGTGATACGCTGCTGGATTAGAATGGAATTCTGGCAAAATGATCTTTGAAAAAAAATAAAGAAATAAAACACGTCCTATATTGCAACTGATCGTTACTATTTTGCAACAGTGGTATTTTTAAAACAACCAAACACAACAGACGGTCTAATAGCGTTCATTTAGAAAGACTGATGAATGCCAGCAAGGATGGAGATTTTGAGACTCTTGTTCTAAATTAACCATGAACAGTTTTGTAATGAGGATAAATAGAGGAAATAAGCGTCCCAAAAATAACATCAAAACATATTTCCCAAACAGTCATCTCAAGCTAATTCCTCTATAATTAAACAGGATACAATGCATGTTGTGTCACGTCATCGTCATCACCAAGATATACGTGTTGAAAATAACTTAATCTCACTTGCTATTTTAGAGCCAGAAAGTCGTGATTTTAATAAGGAAAAAAAAACGTATTCCTTTTGTAAATCTTGTAAAGCTTCAACCTTCATTTTTTGCACAAGACATCAATATGGAAGCCAATTTCATCCGTAATATAAAAAATAAAAATAGAAAAGTTACTGCAACTTTGACAATCTCATAATTCTGACATTTTTCTCACACGTTTATACCTTTTATGTGAAATAAACATATAATTATGACATATTTGCAAGTTAATTACGATGACATTATTTTTAGACTTTACATTAATGATTAATACAGGTAATGAGATAGTTTTTTTCAGTTTCTTTTGTTACAGTTTTGCTTTTGTAAAAGAAAAAATATGCAAATTTTAAATAAGAATTTAGCAGAAAAAAGGTCAAAATTGTGAGATGTAAGCTCAAGATTTCAATAAAATATTCTACCACAGAGTTCTGAAAAAAGAAGGAAAAAGTCAGAATTGTGAGAAGCAAAGTCTGTATTCTGAGATATAAACTCAGAAATGCAATAATCAAAGTCATATTTTATTATTTTTTTATTCCATTTATCCTAACAAGCTTTATACTCCAAAAAAGAAAACATGAAAAGTATTGAAACTATTACATGAAACCATGCAGGCATTGATAACCATAGGAAAAAACATCAAAAGACTTATTTTTACACACAGGCCAATTTCAGACATAAAGACAAGTAAATGGCGGTTCAAAATGCAAATATCCACTGCTCGTGTGATTTATATTTAGCATGAAATTAATCTTTTCAGCCTATGTGTAATCAACAAGAACAAAGCGCTTTGCCAGTTATTACTCATTCCTTCCTGTCAGAGAATGACAAGAAAACAAACAACCACCAGCAGCACTGAATATCTCTGCAGATCTAATGATCCCCATCTAAATTTCAGTCAAAAACAGCCGTCCTACACACATCGCCATTCAGCCACAAACAAAGCCACTTCTGTCACGATGATATCAGCTGAGTGGGCTTGGAGTAAATTGATCATTATCTTGGCACACCCAGAGAGCCTGTCTTTTGCTCAAGTGTACCATTTTACCCATTTCTAGTGCTATTTTCCACTCCCTCTCCGATGGAATCTTCCTTTCTGTCGCCATATTTACATACGGGTTCCAAAAAGGCCACTTGACAGCATAATTCTACCTCTAGAGTTGCGTCAGCTTCTGTCAGGATGTGGGGAGTGGATTACTGTGATTTCCTTAAGCAGGATGCACTTTGCTTTCTCTCAGACGGCACAGCTGTTTTTTGGCATGCTGATGGAAAACAAAAGCTCGAAGCCATGAGGAGTGGTCCTCCGCGCTTCCCACAATAGAGGGTTGAATCTCCTTCGACTCAGCCCATTCGCCTCGTATCGGCAACCCGCACCCCTTTTCTCTAATCCACCCCCACACCCACGGCTCATGATGTCAGCCCGAATGCATCATTACAGTCAATAAATCAAGACGCCTCCACCGCACAAACTACAGGATGCCATGTGAGAAAGAAGCGCCAGCTGTTTCTCTGCCCTTTGTTGTCGTATATCCAGTCTGCAGAGGCAGGCTACACTCGTTACATTGCTGTTTTTCTTCGATTTCTCATTCTTTGCTTTCTCTTCATCTGGATTGGGTACAGGGTGCATTTCACAAAGTAGCAATGAAGTTACAATTCCCTTAGGAGTTAGTCTATGCCTACAACAACTGCATACATATACACTGCAAAAAGATGAAAGTATCAAACTTCAAATGGCTTGTATCTAGTACTTTATCTACTTAAAAAGTGTACAGTTAAAATTATGTAAAATGATTACATCTGCCGATGTAGTAACAAATCTACTTTCTTGTTCCATTGTCTTTCTTGTTATTGCAATGATGCTATACCAGGGATGCACCAATATAAAAATAATATTTTAAAGGCTGGGAATTAATAATTAATTAATTTTATATATATATATATATATATATATATATATAAAATATGTTTAATATAAAAAAATATTATTTCTATATTATTTAAAAAAAATGTAAATGATCATTTCAAATTGTTATGTGTATACATGTGTATATATAAATATATACTACACACTACATACTATATACTACAGCAAGAAACATTATGATAAACAAGTAACTTAATGGGAACAAAATCAACAACAATTTCAGTTAAATAAGCAAATTGTTGAACAATAGAAGCATATTAATAATTTCTGTCCCAGTGCATGCTGGGAAGAGGGTGAATGGTACTGAATTACAAAACAATTTTCAGTGCAGTGCTAAAAAAAGTTGTTAGAACTTCAGAATATTAAGTAAAGCAGAAAATGACATTTTCAGCATAATTTACTTTGTGTAAAAATTTCTTCTCATTCATTTTATGTAAGTGCATGAGAAGATTGCTTTCATTGCTGACGCTCACAAATGCACACAAACCCTCAGCTTAGACGCTGAAATGCACGCCCTTGATGAAAACTATGGCTCGGTAAATTGCACACGCATTCAAGTCCATGGCGCAAAAATCGAAAGTTTGAATTGTGCCACAAGGTCATCTCCATCACAAGCTTCATCTCACAGGTTTTTTTTTTTTTTTCTTTGTCACACGGTCTGTGTGGCGATGACAGGCTGTCGATCCGTCCATATCTAAATATATATTTCTGAGGGGAGGACAGCAGCAGCAGACCGGCCGAATTACCAGGCCTGTCACTTGCCGTCTGACAGCAGGGGGCTTTCCATCTGGCCTTGGATCACGCTCTCTCTCATGCACTTAGCAAGTTAGCAATGCAGCAGTTTCCTATAAAGGCCAAGTGACAATATATTGATCTCCTCAGGCCAGCAACTTCAAGCTAGGCTCGCAGGTTCATTCAATTACCTGTTTGTTGATGCCGCTTCTGGGGCCCGGCACACTCTCCTTCTCTTTCTCTCTCTGTCTCTCTGGCGTGAAATAGCAGTGGGCGGAACACTGTCTTGGCACAGGGTGACAGAAGGTTTTTGACAGCTGTGAGAAAAACTTGCTAATGACCGCTTTCTGTTGCACCAGCCTGTGTTTTAAAGCTAATCATCATTTGCAATGGACGTGGCCCCTGTTTAAAACAATAACTTATGCAAACATGAATTTCATTTATTTAAAACTGTGTCCCACAAGGAACGTCCCAAAGTCACAGCGCATATTCTCTCACATCAGAAATTATGCCGTGGCTCTTAATGCATTTATACAAGTCATAATCCTGGTGTTCAACATTAATTAGCTAAAGCTGCCTGGCTGCATATTTTTCCTCATTATTTGTTTTTCATGACTTTTCTTTTTCCCTTAGCCTTTTTTGCGCATGCGGAGTTTTCAAAAACAGCGTTTAGAATGGTGCGCTAAAATACGTAATTAATTCGCTTTTTATATTTAGATAGAATGGAAGATAAAGATAGTAATGCATGTTAGTTTGCTTCTTTAGCCCAAGAGCATATTTATTAAAGCCCATATATCTTACAGACAAGAAACTATCCTTCTAACCACAGGTCCAAAGCTGTAGTTCAAACCACAAGCGTTTGTGACGTTGACTGCAACCATAGTTGAGCTTGCGACCATAGTAGGTTAACCATGCCTTTGGGAAACACACCCCTGGTCTCACGTTTTGCCACAGTTTCAAAGAGAAAGGTCAACTGAGTGGCGCTACAACACAGGTTCATTTTTATTATATTGATATAGGTACGTATTGCTGTGTTTTTATTACGTTAAATATCCAAGAACATTTCAACTTACTTTTATGCAGATATGAACTATTTTGTTGAACTGTAGTTACACTGGATTCAAACCGGTGCTTCTCAAGTACATCTCTGTAAATCTGTGAGAAAAGGAATAAAATGTGTTCAGAATTTTACTGCCTCTAGAGTTAATTCTTTTGTAAACTGCAGTGATATGTACTTATTTGTACATATTTTGTATCTCGCTAAAAAGTGCACCCAGACACATTTATGCCATGAGATCAGGAAAAAGTGTGTGGGCACTAATGACTCTATAAAATGTAATTTTGGTGATGGCAAAAATTCTTAGAATATCAGCAAATGTGATCTTTAATTAAAGCTTTAATTGAACATAATCTATTGCTAAATCCTAAAAACTACCTAAAGCCTAAAACCTAATCAGTGTTCTATTAACAACAGTGCAGGATAAAATAATCATATTTCCATAATTCTCACTCCCAGACCAGTTATAAAGTCTTTGTGGGAGACTGGTACAAACCAAGTCCTTGAAACACCCATGGTTGGGAAAATAAGTCCCAGCTGGGTCCAATTAGGGGACGACCAGGAGCGCTGTTTGTGTTGGCTGTCTCTCACCAGGCCATAGGGACTCATCAGGTTTTCATTTGTCTCATTTGTGAAGGCACACAATAGTACAGTTCTATCCACAGTGGTCTAATTTGAGCATTCAGCGCCACACGCTCCCCTACCACCAGCTTCATCAACACAGCCTCTCCTAATGCGATGCGGCCCCACGTTCCACAACAATGCTTCTGCGCTACATTCCTCTGCAGATGCTAACTTACTGCACGATTATGCCGAAGCTTGTTAGCATTCTCTGCTAGTCCATATTACGAGGTATTTTCTGTTTCGCATCCTAAATAGCTGCAAATTGTTTCGCACTTTTACGTCATTGCTGCAAAGTTCATCCCTGACATGCTAACACGATTTGAACACGCACATGCATCTGCAAAACACATCTAGGTTTACAAACGAATTCCTGTGGATGGTGGTGCGTTTTTGTGAGGATCTGGAAACAGTAGGGAACATCGGTAGGGAGTCTAGTGGAGCTCTGGCACTAAAACTGAATTCCACCCCCAGCTGTTTCCAAAGTTTCTCTTATTTGAAAGGCCTTAACCAACAAGAACTGAGTAAATCCACACAATTAATTTGACATGAGCTATGAGGTGAAAAAGGTGCAGTTTTTTCCTTTATTGTCACGGCAGTTGCTGCATGTTTACAGCATGCATGCTACCAGCAAACACACTTGAATGAATAGATGTTTCTCTTGATCTCTGAAATTCCTTTCTGAAAAGAGATACTGTATTTCACCCTAAAAATAAAAACCAACAAATCATTACTCACCATCATGTTCTTCCAAACCTGCAGAACTACTTTACAACTGCTTTTTGCCCATACAATGGAAATCAAAGGGCTTCAGTGCCCTTCAGAATATATTCTGCAGTATATAATTCTGCAGATGAAATAAACAGGTGTGAAGTAAAAAAAAAAAAGTATTATTATTCCTTCTAAGGCTGATTTTAAAATGCTTTCTCAAAATTTCTCAAAAGAGCCTTCAAAGTTATAGAACTCTAAAGAATCCTTTTGTGCAATGGAGAGGTTCCATTAAAGGTTTTTAGATGCCAATAAAGTGTAGTAGCAGGGCTGTGCTTACTATGTGGACTTATCAAGCATTAATTGCTCCAGTGGTATGTGCATTTAAGCTTGATTAAATGTGCTAATGCATTATTTTTATCATAATTAATTGCATTAAATGAATACATTAAATCGACAGGCCAATTTAATACTTGATAAGGACACATGCTGCTCAGCTTCCTGTGATCATCTGCACAATGCACATTACCACGTCCTTTTATTACACAGCAGAATCAATGCATGAAACTTTTATAGCTCATATCAAACTAGTGTTAAGCACACATATAAATAACTGCATACGTTTGCCCACAGGGCTTATTTGTCACATCTATAATTGAATGCAAGCACATGCACCATGTGTCTTGAATAATGCATGGTCTGTCTGAGACATTTTCCAAATGCTGAAATATTCATGAAATTTCTATAAATTAGAAAGCACCTGTCCCCCATGTTTCAAACATATACACAGTGAACAATGCGTTTCATGGAAATTCAGTGGTTCAATAAAAATGGCCAAATTGAATCAATTAGTGGTGCATATTGGTCATAAACCGGCCATTATTAAGATCAATGTCCTGCGCTATTAGAATTGGAGTTGTAAAGGCCAAGGATGGATGATAAAAGTTCATCTCCTTCCGGCAATAGAAAAAAAATACATCCACTGGCTCCAAATATCAACATTCATTTGTGAATTAGGGCTGTCGTGATGTGCAGATTAATTAATCACAATTAACAGCATACAACTCTATTTGCTGGGAATAGCAAAATAGGGAGAATTCAAAGCATGCGTAAAATGCCAGACAAAAAAGTCATTGAATGGACATTGCAAAAAGTAGCTTGAGAAGTCAATATATTATAATTTAAAAAGTTTAAAATGATAGCCCTATATGTATAGTATATATATGTAAAGCTTCTATTGACTCCAAATAAAAGCGCATCCTCTTCAAGGCATTCAAACTGCAATATACTGAATGTTCCACACAGCAGGGATCCATCCATCTCTTCAGCTGAATAAGGTCAAACACTACCTCACATACATGAATGCAAACAACCCGAAGGTCTTTGATTTATAGTGGCTGGATACAAACACCCTTCACTTAGAATAGACGTTGGGGTGTAATATATATGTAGCCAAATGCCTATTGGTCGATATGGAATTTTAAGGGCCCCTTTGAAGCTCGGACCGCTTACATTTGCATTTCAAAATACAACCGCCCTATAAAAAAGGAAGAAACTGAGAGAGAGAAAGGAAAGAGAAAAGAAAATTTATGTGGGAGGACCTTTTCATCTCTTTCCAAATCTCTCCCTTTCTCATATCCTCCACCCTCAGCCCTTTTCACTCTGTCTCTCTCCATCTCTATTCCTCTCCTTCTTCGCTACTTGCAGAAAGCTCACTTGTTGTATTTGATTAGTTTTTATTCCGGCAGTCGTCTACCTATATGTCTGCGGTCCAAGAAGAGGGTAGTGGTTCTGGATCACTTCCTTATTCAAACACTGCCGAAGGGGTCAAAAAGGCAGACCTGTCATCTCCAATGTATTAAACTGCAAAAGAGAGCAACATCTACAATATATGAACTGCAGATAAAAGGAAATGAAAAATGCTGGGTGGGAACTTAACCCTTTGCTCGCTGGCTCCTCTGACGGCTCCTATGAAGTTGTCGGATATCTCAAGTGGAAGGGGTGCTCATTGTGTCTCTTTCTCGCAATTCAGTGCTGGGACAGTGCAAACATGACATTAATTGGTCATCTTCCATGACCCCAAATGGGTAGACGTGGGCCCATCTGGTATTGTGAGAGGTCTCTCATTGTGAAGGGTGCAGGAGACGTCGGTGACCTGTCGTGGCAGTGTTGAATAACCTATTGTCTCTTCGATCGATCAGAACACAATGCGTGACAATGACGCACCAATGATTTGTGAATGCTGTTGAAGGTCAGCCCTCTATCCAAACCAAAGCGTCTTGCCCAACACACACACACACACACACACACTCCATCTACTCCTGTCCAACCAATGCTGCTGAAGATTAGTCAAGGATCATGCATTGCATGCAAAGTCAAGCTTCTCTTTGCTTTAATTCCAGGTTAATATAAATTCGTTTTACAAAACCAACAAAAGATTTTGCGTGTCTTAAATCTGAAAATTGTGCATAAATGTGTTTTTATCATTTAAATGTATTGTTTAAAATATAACAACAAAAAATGTTTAAATGTTAGCATTTCAGGAAGAATGAATTACAAACATTTAAAAATTAGTGTTTCTGTCATGTCAAAATTATGAAATTATTTTCCAATGTAAATGATCATAAGGGCAAAAACGGTTCCATTTGTACCTTTATTGTTTATGACAGCAAAGAATTTAATAACTACATTAATATACTTCTATAGTCCAGCCAGCAACATTGAATATAATAAAATAACATCAAACATCATAATAGTGATAATGTACATAATTTCTCTTCCGATATTATTTTGAAAAAACATGAAGCTTTTATAAAATCTAGAGTTTATTGATATCAATAGACTAGTTTTTATTAGCCAAAAGCTTTATGGTAAAGCCTTAAAAACAAGAACCAGAATATTTTAAGAATGTCAATACAACGCCACCTTGCATATATGGGATGAAGTTTGCCCTGCAGTGTGGGGTCCTACGTGAAGCATTTGTGAATAAATACCCTGTCCTGCGGGGTAGGGAGCCCCTCACACTGACACAGGGCAGCGCATGCATAAAACAAGGGCTCCAGAGGGAGATTAATAACCTGTAGATCCAGAGACAGATACTCCAGACAGCCCAATGTGACTTTAAAACCCAAATGAATAGTGGATGGGTTGGGTCAAGGGCACAGAGGCACAGGTTAAAGAGTCTTTTATCAATCAGCCGGCGTGGGGAATCTGTTTGGACAAGCCGTCGACTCCCAGCGAGACGAAAGGGCCACGCATACGACGGAGGCTTCATGTGAAGAATCGAGAATGGATGGTGGCTTGAGAGAATGAGCAATGGAGGGTGGAAAAGGGAAATGGAAAATAAATGCGCTTGGGCATTCAATCCCATTTCCCTCCGTTCTTTCGTTGTAATTTTAGCGGGTTCTTTTCACTTTCAGAAGCGTGCCGGAGCGCCATTCACTACAGGATTTTGTTCAACGTATAAAGCAAAATCGATGTGCTTTGCTACAAATGGCTCCCGCTTCCTCCAAGCTCTTATCCGACGTCCCAATCGCACGCTATCGAGAATGTTTTAAATCCCTGATTGCGTTTAACCCTGATGAGCCTCAAGCTGGATCAATGGCCAGCCCGCTGCAAACACACACAGACACACGTCCGCACAAAAGCCGACCGCATGCACCCACACGCTCCCCGGCAATATTGGTGTGGAGATTAAAGCCATATAAAAGAGGGGAGACAAAGGTGACGCCACCTTCTTTCAAATGGCAAGAGCATGGCTTGACAAAATGAACGGGTGAGCTTCGAGAGAACAAAGGGAGAGGGCGCGGGAGCGTGTGGCGGAAGCAAAGCTCGGGGCAGCGCGGGTGAGGAGCAGGGCCTTTAATTAAAAGGATTATATGAAGGCGCACGGCGCGAGGGAGAGGCTGTCCGTGTCCTGAGATGGAGTACAGTAATGAAACCCATCACTGGCAGCTGAGGGAAACCGAGAGAGAGAGAGAGAGAGAGAGAGAGAGAGAGAGAGCTAAAGACCAGAGATGAAAAGAGGGGATAGGTTTAGATTGAAGACAGAGGAAAGAAAGCAAGTTGGAATTAATGAGACAATGAAACAGTGGATTCATATGCAGGGTTGGAAACCTGAGGTGCTGAGGTGTGGAATATGATGGGGGTGCGCCGTCTATCCCATCAGACTTCCTTTAATGTTTCTCATGAAGAAGTAGAACAAAGTTTGGACAGGAGGTGCATTACATTTGTGACTAAACAGTGTAGTGACAAATGTCTTTGAAGAATCAATTAATCAAGGATTATTACTCAAAAGTGTTCATAGAACGTAATAGTTTTGGTTGAATTTTTTGCTGGACTCTTCCTCAATGAACGTTATACCATTATGGAGGGTTGTTAAAATGGTTTAATATTTTAACAATACAGTTTTCATTATGTTTTCATCTTTAGTGTTTACCTTCAAGCAACATGGATGAATTTGGCATTTAATATAAAAATGAGTAGCAGTCATCTGTATCTTGAGAATTTGTTTATGGTGGAAAATGACAAAAATGCTGCCTACAATAAAGAGACACAGTGCCACTGGTCATTTTCTTCCTTTGCCTTTTTTTATGATATTATTACGAGGAATAAACTGTTTTGTGTTACCTAGGGGGAAAATGCAGGATTGTGGGAAATGTGCAGGAGGGAAATGGAAGAACAGGTCTCTGTGTCACACTTTCATATGTTGTTCATGAAGACAGTTCAACAACGTCAATGTGATTTGTATTTTAAAAAGTAAGCATGAAAGTCCATTTGTAACCCTAATAGACTGTTCAAATTCATACGAATTTGCTACCAATTCAAAAACGTAACATAAAATTTGAATAGTTACAAATTTAGATTTAAATTTAGAAAAGGAAAAAAAGGTTAAAGCACAACAACACACAGATGGTGGACAACCAGAATGGACTTTTTACCGTGGTGGCGGCGTGTTTAGAGTGCACTTGCAGCTGTTGACCGTCGAGTGACGCTTTAACCATAAGTTATTGAGCAAACACTTCAAAGCACGTTTTAGCAAATAGCCGTTAGCTTTGCCTCGCTGATGTGTTATATTTGACGGCAGCAGTCAGTGGAAAATGAAAGAAAAGAAAAAAAACTGTAGTTAAAATTCACAAATTACAATTTAGTAGTCTACTTATGAAGTTATTTGTGTTTCTTAGAACTAAAAAATTTTTTTGTTTAGGTTACTTTGAATCTGAGCTTTGAAAGTGGTAGCCTATTTTTGTTGGCTAGGAAACATACATGAATTTGTGAAATAAAAATATTTTTATTATTAACATTTTATTATTATTCTTTTATTATAAAATTATTATTATTATTTAATCTCTATTTAACAAAACAAAATTGTAGTCAGTTTGGAAACTTTCCGCCACCTGGCGGTATTTTCATGAGCGACTTTAACACGCGACTGAATTAAATTTAAATCCGGGACTTTGCCGCGGCGGTAGTAGTCATTTTGGTTGTCCACCTACTGAACTAAAAAACAATTGTGCATCCTCTTCTATGCAAAAAAATCTGAAAGTAAGTCAAAATTATTTTGGGTTAGTAAAAATGTTAAACTAATACTTTTAATTAATGATGCATAGAAGATTTGTGTTTTCAGTAAATGCTGTTCTTTTAAACATAATTCCAATAAATGTTTTACAGTATTACAGATTTTACTGCATTTTTTATTAAATAAATATAAAAAAAAAGCTTAAGTGTTCTTATTTTTATAACTAACGCTGTCAAGCTCCAAAAATGACAAAAAGCAGCATACGTGCATACAAAAGACATTTAAGTATCCATACAAGAGTTTTTTTGAGGACCACATGAACTTTGAGTCATAAATGCCATATCTGATGACAAACCTGATGTGTTTTTACGTGCCATATTTGAATACCTTTAATATAGCCTCATCCTGGTTTGCCCTTCTGAAATCAGTGACATCCTGATGGCCTGTTGTCTGGTGACTTCCCACAGGGAAGTTCTGTAATGGATGAATAGCTTCTCTGTGTACACCTAGGGCGTATGCACCTCAATGCCTGTGTCTCACATAATCAATGAACAAGCATACATCTCATTGAATTGGTATATTCTGCACAAACCAGCATGGAGAGATTATACACATACACACGCAATGCACAATCCCACCTGCATACGGCTTGCAAGCGATAAAGTCTCTCCATTTCCTGGCCTGTCCAGGCTAGTCTCCCGTTATCACGCGAGTTGGAAGATTCAGCTCCGCTGCAGGCCCATGCTGCACACTTCGCTTGTCCTAGATTAACACTTATCTCCCAATGCCACCAGAGTGCCAGACCCACTAAATGAATTAGATGGGAAGGAAGCCATCTAGACACAAACCTGTGGCTCTTGTCATACCAAAAGTATCCATACTGTGGCAGTTTGTCTTCTCCGAGCAGAGCCGAGCTGGAAGTGGCAGTTCAGACCTCTACCTTGCACAATTAAAGAAATAGGAAAAAGTTTAAAAATATGGCAAAGACAAAGGTGACACGTCGAGTCCAAATGACTTGTGAGACATTGTGACATGGGCACACAGGGTGAAAGAATTACATCTAATAATACCATAGATCAATGATTGATTAGGAGTATAGGAATGAAATTTTAATGATGCAGGACCTTTGGGCACTTCAAGTAGCCGGTCCACAGAAAGCTGACATATGCTGTATAATTCATCTGAGGGAGTTTGTCCCCCTCTCTCTCTCTTTCTCTCTGTCTCTGACTCCAAGTGTGGGTTTGACTCTTTAAAGCGCTGGATGGGTGCTGGTCGTATCTGCCGTTATAGTGGGAGAAAGAGTTCATGGCTCCTTTTAAACACATGAACTCATTATTCTTTAGCAACTTGGAATGAAAAGCTCATGTTTAATTGAAAAGAAGGCAAGAGAGTTCATCTAAAAATAAAAAAAAATTAAAAAGCATGTGCATTCATTCTACCCACACCGATAAATTGGTGTAGAAAGGAACAATATGTCACTTATACATAAAGGAACTGGTGAATGTGCTTGGGCAAAAAAGCTTGCCCAAGTAATGTTGTGGCATAACGGTTAGCGGTTGTGCTCCTACACACATGGATTTATGTGCATGTGGGCGAAGTGAGTTCAAATTCAGTTTGCCACTAGATATGGGTCAGGATTGTGAATTAATGAGGTTGACTAGTGAGATCATCTTGATTTTTTTCTTTGATGCTTTAAAATGCCAGAAAGGGATTTTGCATGCAGCATGCTAAAATAGCTGTTACACTCTACACTGGAAGTATGTTATGCAAACACATGATGTTTGTCGTTCTAAAACTCTTTTAGCCCTCTGAGCCTCTTCATTTGTGTTCACACATCAAAAAACTGAAGATTTGAATGTACAGGTCCTTTTCAAAAAAATTTTCATATTGTGATAAAGTTCATTATTTTCTGTAATGTACTGAGAAACATTAGACTTTCAAATATTTTAGATCCATTACACACAACTGAAGTAGTTTCAAGCCTTTTATTGTTTTAATATTGATGATTTTGGCATACA
>JAUMHI010000067.1:4637773-4657100 GCA_032359435.1 Enteromius unitaeniatus
AATTATTTTGTATTATTATTTCACATTCATCTTTAAAAATAAATTAGAGGGCAAATTGATACAGAAACATAGATGCATTGTGATGTATACCTTATTTGACATTTCATATTTTCAATGCACAAGTAAAACATTTTCTATACAAGAAGATACAAAAAGAATGTGATGAAATCGCTGTTCTATTTTAGGATTTGGAAAAGGCAAATTAACACAAAACTTTAAAAAGTTTTAAATGGTTTAAAATAGTTCAGGTATAAAACAATTTTATTTTTAATTTTTATTTTATTTAATAAATAAATAAAGTAATAAAATATCTTTTTAAGAAAAAAAAAATTTGTCAGCAAACATTAAACTTGTAAATTAAAAGGTTTTAAAAATGTATCTTCCTCTTTATATATGAAATAATTAACATATTTAAAAAAAAAAAAAAAAAAAGATAGAGAGATAAAGACTACCTACAAAAAAAAGAAAAGAAATAAATACATGGCATAAAAGCCAGAGAGCCAAATTGTGCAAGTTTTTTTTTTTTTTTTGGTGGTCAAATAAATATAAATATCAATGTCCTGTACCATGATATATCTCTGTGGTTAAACTATTAATGTATTGCCGCTTTAAAGAAACCAATATGCAGATCAGGCGAACCTGCGTAACATCAATGACCAAAGATCAATACACACAACTCATTTTCTCGACAGAGATGCTGAACCAGAGTTGCTTTGAAGAAGCTTTACTTTTAAGAGTGGAAGGAGGTGGATTGGTTTTCCCCTTCTCCTCTGCTGCACAGCAAGAGCCAGCTGACTGTTATAAATACAGCATTCTAATGGTAACTTTATGATGTTGCCTGTGTGAGTCTACGACCCTCCGGGGGCCACTTGCCTCCAGCCCTTCTCCTCCTTACCCTTCTTACCACTTTCTCTCTCTCCCCCTTCCTTTCGTCTGTGGATTTACAGCCAGCGTGTATAAAGACGGGAGCAGTAAATTTTCCTCTTGTGCTGAATAATTCATAGCGAGGCCTATAACACATAAATAACAGATGAGGACTCTGGTTTAGGAGATAAAAGCTGGAAAAGTGTCGGGCTAATTGTCCATGATGGCCATGTAATAGTGAAATATTTGATTGTGGGATTTTTTGTTTTTTTGGTAAGTGGAACACATAAACGTGTACATATGTCCACATATGTAAGTCTGACAGGCATGCTCGTGAATATATATGAGTGTGCATGCATACATATATATGCAAAGCTTCATATTGATTCTACTCTGGGGCCAGGGAGCGAAAGAATGTGTTTTGTGGTTTATAAAAAATAAATACATTTAATTGCTTCTCACACAACTTTTAAAGTCTCCTGTTGTGGTGTAAATAGATTCGTTACAAGCTTGCCCTGGACCTCATGGACGTTTCTGTCTTGTAATTGTTTTGTCCCGTGGACTGTACAGCAGTTCAAATGATAAATGACGATAAAACAAGGCCCATTAGTACAGTAAAAAGGACACAAAAAGCATGCAGTTCCACCTAAATTGTCCATTTTCATTAGCTCATCTGGAAATCTAGCTGATGCAGTTGTCAATGGAAAAAGTTTAAAGCATGGCTGTATTGGAGCCGTAGTTTGTCTTCCATTTCACCTCCGGCATCCCGTGAGGAAAAGAATGACAGAGGGAAAAACTGAGAGCTTCTGGCCCAAAGCCAGGCTCCCCAGTGAGGGCAAGGAGGGCAGGACGTAAGGAAGGAAAGATCTGCAACAACAATAGATTCTTATCTGACTCTCACCATTGCCCTGAAAAACACCATGAGCAACATGTCCACCAAGATAAATAAAGGAGAAAAAGTCGTACGCCGGGCCTGCGAATCGATCCCGGATTCTGGAGCCCTGCTCTAACCTTTCTCACTGATAAGGCGACCGTGAAGGTCAGGAGCGAGCTCGCTGAGGAATGGGCCTCCCAGCCTGCTCGCACCCACTCTGGGGACCGTCCTGTAGATTGGCAGGAATGGAGCCGCCCACTTGACGAAGCAACGTCTGTCAGCTTGACCTTTTTTGTAATGCATCAGGGGTCAAAAGTCAGAATATTCTCTGTCCTCAACTGAGTATCACTGTCTCGTTTCTGCTCAGGCACTCAGGGGGAGCGTCAAAAGAGCAAAACGGAAATTGTGTTTACTTTTAGATGAACCTCTTGCAAATTCTACATGTACTTATAGATCTCTCTTAAGCATCCTCATGCATATACAGTTGTGCTTATAGGTATACATACCCATCTTTTCGCATCAGCTCTGTATGTTCAGCATAAAAAAAAAAACAAGAAGTAAAAAATAAAGATAACAAAAACACTTATATTACCGAAAAAGTGTTGTTACCAATGTGCTGTTACACATTTGTAGCTGTAGATACTATATACATACACTGTGGTTACATACTATGTACACATCTAGTTACTATATTTCCTAATAGTAACTATTACCTAATACACAGGTATTAGGGACACATTATAAAGTGGGACCAGGCTATTTTTGAATGCTGTTGCTGTTGTTTTTAACTTTTTAATCATCAAAGAATCAAATAATTTTTTTTCAACAAATACTAAGCAGCACAACAGTTACAACACTAATAATAAATCAGCATCATGTGACAAATGTTAAAATTCAGCACTACATCACAGAAATAACAGCTGCTTTAAAATTTAAAATAGGAAACCAATATTAGAAATTGCGTGTGTGTGCATGATGTATAATATACTGCATTATGATCATACACAAGTATAAATAATCAACTGACAAATAAAAAACTGAGTTTATGCAACAAGTTTGCACAAAGTTTTTGTTTTTGTTTTTTTCTAGTGGACAACATACAGATATTCATCTTGCATCTACTTCAGGGCAGTACTTTTAAGTGTAAAAGGAGAGATTCGTCTCTAGAACAAAGGTAATATGAAAGGCTAAACAAAACATCCAAGTGAAGGACTGAAAAACAGAGATGGAAGAGAAACTCCCTGTGTCCCTGACCCACCTCGGCTGCTTAACCTTGAAGGAGCAGATAGCTAAATATATAAATAAATAAACAAGTGCATTTTTTCAGTAAGCCAGATTAGACCTTATCTTGAGTAAAGTGTTCCTATGTGTCAGCTAAGAAGCAGCTGATCAAGATAATAAGCTTTCTCTTTTTTTCTTTTCTTTCTCCCTGCCTTCTGCTTTTGAGGTCTGGGAGGGGGGTTTATAAAGCACTCATCTGTTTTCTCCTCTCTGGCCTGGCCTCTTCCCTGGAAAGCAGCTCTGCTCTGGGCCTATCTGTGCTATCACTATCTTTCTTTAGCAGATAAAAGACCATGTCTCATGTTATATATATATTTATATATATAACTAAATTGAATTCAAATTCTTCCAAGAATCTTCCAAGAATCATTATAAATAAAGTAACTTAAAATTAGGTCCATCAGCAACATTTTAGAATAGGGAATACTAACTATGACTTTTTATCAATGAATAGGTTTAGGGATGTAGAATAAGGCATTAATATGTGCTTAGTTACTACTAATGAATGCCTAATAATTTAGTAATATTCATGCTAACAATTAACTACTTAAGAGACCCTAAAATAAACTGTTACTGGTCCATCTTAAGTGTTAAAAAAAGTTTCTTAAAAAAATATGTTAGTACTTTGGATTTGTCCAAGAATATCTATTAACGAACCATTAACTACAACTTTTGCATCAATAAACTCCTAATTTGCTGCTTAATAAGAGATAGTAAGATAGTTGTTAAGTTTAGGGGTTTGTAAGATTAGGCATGTATAATATGATCAATAAGTGCTTTATAAGTACTGATAAACAGCCAATTATGGGTGTATAATATGTTAAAAATATGTTAATAATAGTTATGCAACTAGTTTATAGTGAGAATATGTTCTTATATTAGAGTGTTACCAACTTTAAAAGTCACACTCTTTTCTTAAGAAGACTTTTGTAAATCCAGCCCCTGATCATTTGACACAAAAAATTGCATATATTAAAGGAACAGTTTACCCAAAAATAAATCATCATTTATTTATTTACACTCACTCTCAAGTAGTTCAAAATCTGTATGAATTTCTTTGTTCTGCCTTACACAAAAGAAGATATTTTGGGGGGGAAAAAGTTTGTGTCGTTTTGGGTCACCGTTAAGCTCCTTTCCTATTATGTTTCCTACTACTTTCCTACTAGTTAATGGTAACCAAAACAGCCTAGTTACAAACGTTCTTCAAAATATCTTATTTTATGTTGGGCAGAACAAAAAAAAATCATACAGGTTTGGAACATACTTGAGGGTGAGTAAATCATGACAGAATTTAAATTTTGGGTTAAACTATTGCTTTAACAAGCAATACAATTTGAAGCGCCATTCTTGTCCATTTAGTGTGGAAACAGTGCCTGAAAAATGAAATCCAAGTTTGCAATAATACTGGAATACAAGGCATTTTGTTGAGTTTGCTTTAGTGTTTGATCGGCGTTCTCATGTTTAATGGGGGAAAAGAAAATGTTTGTTTGTTTGTACAAGAGTATCCATGCATGGGCTTTTATTTCATGCAGCATTCTGTGCGGATGAGCGTGAGGACACAAGCAAACAGAAGTTGGAGAGTAATTGGAAAAGACATCGGGTGGATATAAAGACGGATCGGGCCGCTATCTGGGCCTCCTCCCCCGAGCTTTAGTCTATTAACACTGCCACTCTTATCATCTGTGCTGCACCTGACAGACCTTAATCATACTCTAATGGATTTAATTACCTTACACAGGTATCCTGCATACAAGCAAGCCTGCTGTCTACATGGCTAAAGAGACACAGACCAGGAAGCTGATACAGGTGGCTTTGGCGAAGGTCACGCCCCCGAGGTCACAGGGTCATAAAGACTGACCTGATCACACACACACACAGTGTGGAGTACACGGGAGATGAATAGTTTGTACGGTGTGCGGATACATTCATTTGATTTTTTCTCTAGGAAATGAAGACGAGAAAAACGTCAGTGTGTTATTCAGGCAAACATAACTTATATTTTAATGTGTTTATGCTATTCAGGCTGTTGGCTGCATAGTCTTTTATCTGCCACTTTAGACATTTGACACATATTGTGCAATTTCAGTGACGCTTCAGGCAGAAGAACCATAAAGCCTCTGTAAATATTTATATTAAAATGTCTGGATTTAATGCTTTTTATATTCAGACAAAACAGACAGTATGTTTTGTCATGTATCATAAGCTGTCACTTTTCTCGAAAACCTTTAAAAGTATTTGTTTTTCTTTTATGATAAAGGCTACGTGCCTTTGTCCCTTGGAAAAGAAATAAAAATATAAAAAACTGTCACACTGACAAATATTACAAAATAAAGAATAAATGCAATTAGACGGAATAACTGTATTGTTCACTCTGAGACAAGAATCAGGTTTTAATAGAAAACAGCTTTGCATACTATGAATAAAACTAAAAAAAAATATTTATACCAACACAAAAAGTGCAACAAGTGGGCAGGTAATATGCTAATGTTATTAATGTCATTTTCAAAAATCTGTAAACACTTCTGTAAAGAATATTATGTAAAAATGCAGAAAGTGTGTGGTTTAGGTTAAGATACATAGTTTAAATTAAGTAAATATCATTATCTCAGCATAAAAGTTCTAACTTTGACAAAAACCCAAATATGCACATACTTATTTTGGGTGAGTTTGGCAGGACGAGGCTGTTGTAACGATGCCAGACAGAAAAGAGAACTCAATATTTCCACAACACGACCACTCAGGAACGCGCCAATGACAGCAAACATCATGAAAAGATATGGAGAGAGGGGAAAGTAAGAAAGGAGACAGATGAAAATGAGAACTGTAAAATAAATGACATCTGAAGCCAATTCCTGCGGGTCTTGCCATGCTGCACAGATTTGAAATTCTTATTTATAAAGTTATGTGGCTACTTAAATTTCTATTAGCTGAGGGTAAATTTAAGTTTTCGGTGATGAGACTTTGGCATACAGTGTATCCTAATATCATGATAGATGGAATATGTGCAGATCTGTTTATAGGCTCAAGGAAGGGACCATAATGGTGAAAAAGATTACCATTTTACTATAATAACAGTTCTGTATTACTGAATATGCCCATCACTGGAACAGTACAACCCTGGATACAGAAACCTGCCATAATGGTTATGTTTCAGTGGTAAAATGGCAGTGTGCAGGTCTGTGGGCAGCTGTAGAAGGAGCAGTTTTCATTGAGTGACATGGCTTTCATCACTCTGAGCTCCCCCAGGGTTGAGCTACTGCTGTTATTCCCTTGGACATCAGAACGCATGCAGTAGCACGGCCTCCAGAACCCCTTACGGCTTTCACCAAGGTAATAAAATGCCTTTGCGAATCCCTCACACACTGCGAGAAAGGATGCTAACATCAGAGAACTCAAGCTACAGCTACCAGGGCATGAAAGACGCTAGCTTAGCTGGGACTCACCGAGCGTTGGCGATTTCCCTTTGAAGCAAGGGGCGATTGAGAGGATTTTAGATATCGCATTTTCTTCGCTGCAAAGTCTCAGGTGATCTAAATAAAGAGGAAAATAGCATGTTAACAATGCAGCAAGTGATTTAATACTGCAGTGACACTAATTCAAATAGATCAGAAGTATGAATAAAAACATATAATAATACATATAATAAAAAAACTCACAATTTAAAAACTAAAGGAAACAAAAATGTAATAATAAAGTAAAAGCAAATATAAAATGTTAATAAACACTGATGACACTACAAAATAAATAAAAATATAACTTTTTTTTCTGAATACATCATATTTTATGACTGCAAAAATCAGTTCACAAGACTAAACTAGCAAATCTTTGAGAGAATCAATTATAATAAATTTATTATATTTAATACAACAATATTAGCTTGGTGTTTGTTTAATATAACAACAATATTACTTGGTGTTTTATTGGTCTTTTTTTTTTGGTAATACAAAAATTTTCTGTGTAAAACAGGATATTCAAAGGGGAATTTAAAGGATTGGATTTTATCTGTTGGAAATTGATCAAAAACAGAACTGAGCAAAAACTTTTATAAGATCACAGCAAAAACAATAAACAAAAATGAAAAAATAAAATATATATAATTTGAAAAATAAATCAATAAATACAGTAACCCTTTTTATACTATCCAAAAGTACAGCTTAAGTGACATTAGTGGAAAAGCAAAGTATTAAGATGTTATCCAATCTGAAGATTACTGGCTGAGGCAAAAAAAAAAATCTCTTGTAATAAAGTGCATCACTAAATTGTTCACTATCAGATCAAGAATGAGTCAGTTTTAATTTCACGTTGACTTTACACCAACATTTCTGTGTCGAGAGACACAATGAGGTATTTTCTTTTTGTTTGGTCGCAGCACTAGTGTATGTACCAAGAAAGGCCTGACGTTGATGGAGAGGGTGATTTCAGGCCTTGCCGTTAGCAGGAGGAGATAGAATATCTTCTTAAGGCCCAAGGATAGCACTTTTTATGAGATGTTCATTGCAGAAGCTACATCAACCTGTCTAGAGCTACTGCAAGCCCATCGTCTGCCTTTCTCACTCTCTTTCATCACTCCCATTCTCTTGCCCATATCCACTACCCCTCTCCTCTGCTGCTTTCATTGAACTTTTCATGCTCTGAGAAAAAAATATGTGTACAGATTTTTCTTCAAATCATCAACAAGACTGTAAATACAAGAAGAGTGTCAGCACATCAAATCAGCGAGAGGAAGTGGAAGCCAAACACTGCCTTATTACTGCCAATAATACACATACAAAAGAGTACTACAGTATTACTTCTTGTTTGTACAGTATGACAATGATATATACAGATATTCTTTTTTTTAATTTTGGAGTTCCATGTAAATACAATGATACAACACTTTACAATAAGATATCATTTGTTAACATTGATTAATGCAACAATACAATTGACAGAACTTATTTTCTTTCATTAAAAAATATGTGACCACAAAAACCAGTCATAAGTGTCCATGTTTTTAAAATTGAGATTCATATATCACCTGCTGGTAAATAAGCTTTCCATTAATGTATTGTTAGAATAGGACAATATTTAGTGGAGATGCAACTATTAGAAAATCTGGAATCTGAGGTTGCAAAAAAATCTAAATAGAGAAAGTCATCTTTAAAGTTGTCCAAATTAAGTTCTTAGCAATGTATATTACTAATTAAAATTAAGTTTTAATATGTTTATGAAAATGTCTTCATAGAACATGATCTTTACTTAATATCATAATGATTTTTGTCATAAATCTATAATTTTAACCAATACAATGTATTTTTGGCTATTGCTACGAATATACCCCAGACTTAAGACTGGTTTTGTGTAATCATTATTTGCATTAAACATTAACACATAACATAACAAATATTTTCTATTATTATTGTTGTTGTTCATTATGATTATTACGATTAAGTATGAGTAAATAAACTGATTTAAACTGATTCAAAATATATCATAGACACAAAAGGGATAGAGTTTATAAAGCAGGTTTAAACTCTAAATTCAGATTTAATTAGCTTTTTTTATTTTTCAGATTTGATGAACTTCACATTTTAGTGTGCAAAATTGAGCAATTTTCTTTCAAACAAGATTGAAATCACAATATATGTGAAATATTCATCACAAAATAGTCCCACCGGTGTTCCGCCACTTTTCTAAACCCATTCAACCTGCTTAAACATTCTAAAGTTTGTTTCAAACTAAGCACTAACATCCATCAGCAACTTCCTCCAAACCACAGCAATCTGAGAGTAGTGTGTGTGTGTGTGTGAGAGAGAAATAGAGACGGGATGGCAGGTGGCTGTCGACACAGTGAAAACACAGCCCTGCGGAATTGTTGTGCCTCACTGAGCACTGCACCCCCCCTCTCACACACAAACATCCTTCATCACCACCTTCTTCTGCCTCCTCCTCTCCTAGCCTTCATCAGAGAAGAGCCGTCAGCATTTACATTTCCCATCAGCCCCCGGAGACTCGCCATCATCACACAGCTTGGCTCAGTGACCCCCAGCTCCTATCTGCCATGTTTCTCCTCCATGTGAGCACAAACACATACTCACATGCACTCGGATGGCACAGGAACTGGGGGATGGGGCGGCACAGGGTATAGCAACTGTAAAGCTAAATTATTGCCAATCAGATTTTGTTCACAGCTCAACTGTTAGACAAATTGCAGCTTGTGCTATTTGCCATGGGTCAGAGAGCTGAGTAATTTCATTTTAATAAGTCATATTTGATGGCAAGATGACACTACAAACACACAGAGATATGTACACGTGGATCCATGTATCCCATCCACACTAATGCAAAAACAAAGAATCCTCTGGCTCATTCCAGGTCAAGTTGTATGGAGACTTTACAGTCTCAACAGAAAGTGTTTCAGGCCTTTGTTCTACTGCAAAAGGAGACCCGTACTGAGAAAGAAGGATAGATATAACAACAAAGCGATAGACATAAATGGGTAGAGGGACAGATATAACAAAAGTACAGCATATGATGGATGGATGGATGGACGGCTGTTTTGATAGATGATTGGATGGATGGATGGATGGATGGAATGGATGGACAGATGGACGGACAGATGGACGGATGGATGGATGGAATGAATGGAGAGATGGACAGATGGATGGACAGATAGATGGATGGATGGAATGGACAGATGGACAGAACAACAATAGATATACAGAACAATAAAATGCTAAAGTTGATGGACGAACTGATGGATAGCTAGATTTGATTTGTATTCTAGTCTTTTCAGAAACTTTTGCAAAAACAAACAAAAAGCATCTCCAATTCTGCACCTATATCTCAAATACAGCCTTTGTTTTATTTGGCTTATATTTTATGTCTTCCGCTGTCCTTGAAAGGTCTTTATACACCCAACAATGCACAATCAAACTCATCTGCAGACATAAATGCCGCTGTTGAATTTAAATAGCTCAGCTGGTAGCCGTCTGATTTATTTCATTTTATTTTAGCGAAAATACAGCCTCTCTGTCCACGCAGTCAATCTAAATTCTGTGCTGGCTGCACAGGAGGCAAGTTGATTAGATTAATATATATCTGAGCAAATAAACAACTTCTACCTTCAGGGCTTATGGTCGGTATTCCTTTAGAACTCGCCCGAAATCAAAGCGCTTGATATCCACAGCTGCCAAAATAGCATAAAAATCAGCCTCGGTATAAACACATCAGCCATTCCAGGCAACGGCAGCACAGATGTACAGTAAAAGCAAATCTCAGAAGATAAAAAAATCATTTGGAAATAGACAGTAAATTTTTCTCTAAACTGGAATTGGACTCAAAGGGCTCTGCGTCCATGGCCTGTCATGTTGTATAGCGGTGTCTTTGAAGTCGCCCGTCAGTGGCGCTAGCAGAACCCACTTCTAAGGCCAGCTTCCCTTTCAAGTGTTCATCAAGTGTCCGGGTGTTGCTACATCTGCTGTGAAGCAGATAACTGGTGTGTGCCGTCATGGAATTCTATTAAATCCAACAATATTTTCTATGCTAAAACCATATTCATTAAAAGAGTTTGAGATTCCCTGAGTCGGGTGTTACGACTATTATCCAACTAGAGTTGGGTGATGGATTAAATATTCATAATATATTTTTGTGAGGATTGTGCTGTAAGTATAAAAATAAGAAACACTGTGAATAAGACCGTTTTAATTTCTTGAATAAATTTAATTTAATTTCAGCAATTTTTTAATAGAATGTCAATAAAAACATTTTTGAAAAAAATTGTTCAAGGACGCATTAAATAAAAAGGACATTTCTCACATTGTTGCAATGTGAAAATTAATATATATATAATTTTAAAATGCGATTCTTTTGAAATAATGCTTATTTTAGCCTTATATTATAAATAAATAAATAATTTACTTTCAATCTTTTTTCCCTTATATCACTGGAAAACATAATTTAAGTCAACTTAAAATAATTTGTTAGCCTGCTGACTTAAATTTTTTTAGTTTGGTTAACTCAAAAAGTTTAGTCAATTTAAAGAGTGACAACTGTGATATTTTAAGAGTGATATTTTAGCTGACTAAATAAAAAAATTAAGGCAGCAGGGTAACACATTTTTTAAAGTAAAATAAGTTTTTCCATCGTAATTAAGAATTGTGAGATATACAGTAATCCTGTAATTCTGTGAAAAAGTGCAAAGAGTTTACATCTCGTAATTCAGGTTTTTTTTCTGCCACAGAATATTTTTTTTAAAAAGATAATTGCAACTTTCCAATCTCACAATTCTGAATTTGCATCAAATGTGTCATGATTTCACAAAAACATTACCACCAGACCCCAAACTTTATATGGTATGTGAGCGTACTGTAAATGACCGAAATAAGTAAATAAATAAATAAATAAAATTTCATTTTCCTAATACTCCATTAACATTAGGATGTCTTTAGATCTAAAGTTGTATACCATTCAGGTCATCAGAAGAGCACAAATGACACTGTAGATGCAGAACACAGACCTGTGCAACTGTGCTCAACCCAGGTCCTTGTGTTTGCCAAATATTTAGCCTTTGACAGCCTATTACCGCCTCCCACACAGTATAATTACACAAAGTGATTCCAAAGGGGAAAGAGGTAGGAGGTCCAGTATCTCGCAAAAGAATAAAGACAACATTATCTTTTAATTAAATTCACATCATTTCACAAAAACGCTACTGTATCATTTGGGGAGTCCTTCTGACACTCTCCTAGGTGCTGAGTGGCTTCAACGGGAAGCTTATTTTAAACTTAAATGTATTTCTTTTAAATAATCAGATCAAACTACAGATAATCAGTTCCACACTACCTGGTAATTGAAAAACTGTTTAATCGGACGCTTTAATAGATTATTTCTTTGAAGCACCATTAAACCTGGTCTTTCAATCTAAAACTGAAGCAAGAACTGCAGCAGCAAAATTTCACACACTTTTTTTATTTTTAAAGAGACAGTTCACCCAAAAATTATTTGTTCACACTCATGTCTTCCAATACCTGTTTGACTTTTTGGTAACACATAAGAATAGGTAAAACTACGATAAGCTCATACAGAATAAGGTGTGCTGTCAATTAATATGTGCTGTTTGTTACTGAACAGAGAAAAGACTGATTTAAAACTTTAACACTTTTTTGTGAACCTGGGTAATTTTTTATTCTATAAATAAAAGAAATACACTCATTATTTTCTCACCATCATGTAATTTCAAAGCCATTGGCTTCCTTTCCTTCTTTTGTTTCCATTCCAAAATGGCATCTGTAAGGTTGTTAGGTTAAATGAATGAAATATGAAAGCACAGAGGAAGTTTATAAGCAAATAATAAAATTTTAGATGAACATAGCAGCATTTCATAACACGGCAATAGTGTACTACAATCAAACCTTTGATTATCTATGCTTTAAAATAGTAAGCCTAATATACCTAAACAAACAGAAATTCCCACCATATGAACTCTCAAGAACGCCGCACACATAGAAATATTGAGCTCTATGTAGTGTCACCAAGTTCATTCTCAGAGTCAGAAGGGACGATGAATCATGATTTGAGAATTTCTTTTGTCTCAAAGGTTTGTCTGAAAATTGGAATGCAAATTGTCTCTCTTCTCATTCTCAAGTCTCTGTATGAAGAGACCCCCTCCAAGTTCTTCTCCAAGTCATAATCAGGTTCTGTTATGGGTTTACCCTCCGCTAACCATTATTGCTCTCTCTCATCTCCACCTGACCACGGAAGGTCAATGGTGTGCGAATAAGTGCGATTAACATGAAGCTTGCAAATGAGTCTGTTTTTTGACTGGAGAACAAAACGAAAAGAGTCTCAGCTGACTCATACTCATGTTACACGAATATGATGAAGGGCGCTAGCAATACGAGAACATTCGTTATAAAATATCTTGACCTATGCAAATGGCCTCCTGCAGGGAGAATGAGGACAGGCTCTGTGGGGGTCAAGACATAATGGAGAACCTCTGATGCAGAATCATGATTGCAAGATTTAGTACATCTGAAGTTATCAGCAGAAGTTTCTGAAGTTCCCAAGGCATGTATGACATTTAATAGCACATCTACATTTAAATTTATTTGCATTTATTCATTTGCCGGATGCTTTTATCCATAGCAACTTATAAGTGAAACCAATGAGTCGTGCCCTGCTGATGTCTGAAGCGCTGGAACAGTTCGCTCAGCTTATGCACTCTATGTAGATGCTGTAGGATATTTATTTGAATCTTTAAAGGTGATGTGTGTAATTATTCATTAAAATACCTTTTCTGTCCAAGTTTAATATGTAGAGAAAACTTCATTGGCTGTTGGTTGGTTGATTTCTCCAAAAAAAATACAGTAACATCAAAACACTGCAGGATGTTTAAGCATCTTGACCAGCCGATGTTGTAAGTTTGGGACAGGACCATCTGTGGTATGTAAATTACACCATTTTAATGTTTAGCAATATAATATTGCTTTTATTTAGCAATAAAAAAGTCCCATAGAAGTCAATGTTCTAGAAAAAATATCAAGTTTTTTTTTTCTCTCTCTCTGCCTTTACAAAAAAGCAATAAACAATGTGCATTAGGCCTGTTTTCCGGCATGGCATTTTTACATAATATATAATACATATATAATATTTTGTATATTTGTATAATGTATAATATTGTGTACATTTATTGTGTAAATATAAATACAAACACATGCATGCATATACTTAATAAAAAGCTGTTATGTTTATATATTATTACAAAGACTCTCTCATTAACTAATGAAAACAAGTTGTTCTGGCTAATCAAACCTGGTTGTTTCAGCAGGTAGACTTGGGTAAGACCTCAAGTAAAACTGTAGTATGCACTGGACACCCAGCTGGAGAACTGGGGTAAAGACACTGTGTTTTGCCCAGCCGCCTTTGTCTTCTCCCTCCAGCTTTCCCTCACATAAGAGCCTGTGGAAAGACAGCATTGGCTTTTCCTCATGGACTAGGATGTGCTCCAGCAAGGACCCCCTACATATTCATGATATCTGTCTGTGTGTGAGAGAGAGGCAGTTTCCATCCTGTAGAGAGCCTCCACTTCAGTGATCAAGAGCAGGGAAGAAAGAAACAAAAAGAGGGAGGGAGACAGATAGGAATGGTGAGAAACAAGGAGAGAGGGAGAGAGAAGAAGAGAAACTCAGGGAGAGAGTGCAGCCATCCAATTCATCACCGAGCCCTCAACATGACTGCCGGGCCGTGAGATTGGGAATAAAGACGCTCGCCAGTCTGCATCCAACACAGACGGCAGCGCTTCAAAAGCATTCAGCTTCACACTCCTACATGCACATGACTGCAAACATTCCCCACCAGGAAAAAAGACATTCAAACAAACACAGAAACTGGAAAGACAGAGATTTGGACAAACACAGAAAGCTCACTGAAGTGTGTAGCCCCACCCATTTTTGACTACCATCTGCAAATGATTACTCGCATATCTTTGCGATTTGACATTGCTTTGTCTCTTTCACTAAAATGGGCAAAAGCCCCTTTTGCTAATTAGATTTCTTGAAATAATTATAGTGGGTAATGAAAATGACCCAGAGGACCTTGGTCATATGAGATAGAGGTGATGCTTTGATTGCATTCATCCACACCATTAATTGCAGTCAGATTTGCCTGATGCTTCCGAGCGTGATTTCATTCCGAACAAGATTTTCACCTCAATTCTGTATGATCGGAGAGAGCGATTGCCAGAATTTTCTCTCTCCATCTCTCTGTGTCTGATTTTGTCTGATTTGCATGCTAGGTGGGTAGCGAGCACACAAATCAATCCCATGTCTGCTTATTTAGCTCAATCAATAGGTGCACGTGGACCAGGTGTGGGGTTAGAATGCCGCCGGACGTGCCAGACTGACGCTCTCTTCGTGCCAAAACAAGGCGATTAGATATTTAGCTGCTTATGTGCCAAAGCTATTGAGGATGTGTTTTGGCTTTCGACTTCAACAGAAACCCCACCACTCAACTTTCGTCGTGTCCAAGGTCAGAGAAAAACAAAACGGGGTAAACTATTGGATTTTTGCTTTTTGGATATGTCTAAAGCTTTTTGTTAGGGTATTGCTATGCCGTTGCTAAATGGATTTCCAAATATAGGTTTGGGAGGAGCCTAATCATTCAGTCCTGTCATGATCATTATGAGCCTCCATCCACATCACCATCACCATCTCTACCTCTATTTCTGTTATTTTCACTCTAGCTCTGAAGTAGAGACATTGAACTCTGATCGCAAGCCAAGCCTCGTGTTCAAACCTCCACTGAGGACAGCAAGCCAAACTTTCTTATTGTCCATCAGTACTGGATGTAAAAATGTTTTTAGCAAAATGCTAACCAGTTTCAAGGGTGAGAAAAGCCCCTGACCAAGTCTCTTCTATATTCCATTCTCTAGATAGCAATCATGGTTCCTCTTTAGTTCAATTTTAAGGTACTTTGTTACCGTTTGTTTTACACAGTGATTTCTTATTAGCAACATACTTATCCTCAGCTAGCCATTTTCGTCAGTTCTTGCTGAAAAGCTTCCTGAAATCAGTCTAAAAGTATTTTAGTTTCTGACTTGGTCTTCCAGACTGGTCAACCGTCTCAATGAAATTCTATTTTATTCTCAAGATGTCACAGGGATTTTGTTTACGGATTTCTTAAAGGTGCTGCATGTAGAATTGACACCTAATGGTTGAACTATGTATTGCAGTCTCCAGAATATTAGAGACTGAGAATATTTTTCTTTGCCTGGCCCTTCCTCCTCAGACTTGACACACTCAACATATTGCCAGATTGACCACATCGACAGAAAAGAGTGCACATGACGAGGAATGAAATGAAATACGCTGTGTTTTCCACCAACTGGCAACCCGGGTTTCACAAACCATAACAGAGACTGACGTTTCAGCCCGGAACGCACATTTTCAAAGGAGTGTAGCATTGTTTTTCAGATAAACAAGTATGTTAGCTTAGCATGTTTGTTAAATAGCTGCAAATATATTATGGATATTTTATGCTTTAGTAGAGTCAAAAACTTACATATAGGACATTTGAGGTATCAGTTACATCTGATCTTACTAACCAAAAAAAAACCCTGATGGCCTTAGTTGGTATAATGTATAAGGTCAAATGGCTGGTTTTAGAGTGGTTTTGGCAGTGGAAGCTGGCTGTGCAACTAAACCAGATAAATGAGAAATAAAAAAAATAGGTTAGTAGCATTGATAAGTGGTGCCTCTGCTTTGAAAAAAATGCTGAAAGGTTTTCTTTATTTTCAACTGGATTAAGCAGTGTTTTTTTAGTGGACTTGGCCTTTAACAGTGTGTTTACATGCTTACATTTAAAAATTGCATTTATAATAATATGGGTTTTATCAGTTTGTCAGAACAGCCAATGCTCATTGTTAAACTAGACACAAAACTCAATAGTCAAATTTTACCAAAAAGACAACAAAAAAAAGTCTTGTAATTGGTTTGAAAGAAAAACCACATTATAAAGTACATAAAACGTGCTATTTTTTTTTTTTTTTGCGTCAATCTAAACTCTCCTGTCTTTTTCTCTTTCACACATAAACACACTCACTCACTTACAGATATGCGATGCCCTTGCAGAGGTCAGCGGTGAGAGAGGTACTCCTCAGGAAAGGGCCAGCAGGTTGGGTTTTAGTGGTCTGATCTGTGCTTATTTAGAGGCTGTGAATAATGCATGAGACGTCGGTGTGCATGGCTCTGCAGGGATAAAGTGGCTCTCAGCCCGATATCCCAGCATTCCCAGGCCCTCCCAGTCCGCACCACAGGTGAGCTTCAGCCGGCGCTCCGGAGGTAACTTTCATGCTCTGCTGGGCAAACATTTTCCAGGTCACATTTTCAATTACTCTGAGAGCCGTGCCGACTCACATCCCTCAGGCTCCCTATCACACACGCACACACACACGGCCGACGCCCACTCTAAACAAGCTTTGCTTGAAGAGGAAATGAGGAGCGCGAGAGGACAGGGATGCGGGGCTCTCGTCGTGTGACACCTCTGACAAACAACGGGTTTGTTCCGAGTGTCTGCCAGCTTTCAGTCAGTGCCAAACCTGCAGAGGGGGAAAAACAATCGTGTCAGTGAAATCTGTCAAAAACATCAGGCTTGACGGAGGAAATCCAGAGTTCACTAAAAGACTCCACGACCTTTTCAAGGACCTAGACTTTTCAAAAAGTCTCCCATTTAAAGGGGTATTTCACCTGAAAATGAAAATTGTCATCACTTGCAAGAAGATTTAAAAGAAGATTTAGCAGAATGAAATAGCAAAATGAAAAGTACAGTGACTTGAATTTGACAGGGTGTTATTTCAGGAAATCTGATTTTTTAAGAACGTTTTCATGATTTGGCTCATAAATGTTTAAAGTGTCCCTATAGTATTTTGGTTTTGGGAGTCCCAACAACAGGTTGACATGCATGCAATGTCAAAAAGCACCTTCATTGTTTAATAATATGCATTTATTTTCTGCCAAATTTCTCATTTCTATGATACAAAGAAAGCCATACAGACATGATGGTGAGTAAATGATGACAGAAATTCATTTTGGACTGAACTATTCCTTTAAATGTAAGAATGTCTGTTCCCCAGATCTGCGTTTGTCTCTCTTTTCCTGTTTCTGGGTGAACATGGCATGTGCTCCTGCTTTCTCCTTCTTCAGCCTGTTCTTTCTGACAGGGTGGTGTCACAGAAGGGGATGTCGAATGTCAGCACACGGACAGACTTACACTCTTCAGCCTGAACACAGTCTTTCATTAAAGCTAGCATCTCTACTTTGTCATCACGTCATCTTCACACCCACTCCATCACCGGTTTTCACACTGACTTCCGCTTTTGCTTTCTGGGACAAACTCACTAAATAGTTGCACCACTTTTGTGTGCTATATTTCTGTGCATATTGTGCATAGCCTATTCTTCAGAGATTGTTTTTAAAATCTATTGACGATTTAGCACAATCTTTCTATGGACAAAAACATTTATTTATATTTATATATTCTATATATATCTATATATATAACAACTATAGATATTTATATATTCATATATAAATATATATAAAAATATATTTAATATATGAACAACATGAACAACAATATTTTTCTCAAATATATGCATGCATATGTGTGTATTTATATAAACTTAATACACAGTACACACAAATATATCATGTTAACAGAAACTTTGGTTTTGGGTGCGATTAATCATTCCACAGCACTAAAAAAATATGTTATTCTAGCTAGCTGCCAAAGCATTTAAAACAAAAATAAACAAAAAAGAAATACATAGACATTTAAAAAAGTGTGAGAGAGAGAGAGATGCACCTTTACTAACTATATATATTTATATCAATGAAATCTGGCTTATGATAGATTTTGATATTGTATTTTTACTCTTTTACTTTACAATTCCTGTCATCTTTGAACTTTCAATAAAAATAAAAAACATATTCACTAATCATAATCTAGCTTGACACCTTGAAAGTTTCGCTTGGCCATGTCTGTATGGGATGTAAGTTGTGTCGAGCGAGAGGAGAGATAGAGAGAGACTGCACCACGTTTCAGTGATGAGCCTAATGCTGCTTGTGTAGCTAATAGTCCAGAAAAGGCAGCGTCGCATGCCCGAGCTGGCACTTTAAATTATTCATTCTGTGCCGTGGCACAGGCGCAGGCGAAAGCAGCGGCACTCAGCTGATACACTGCCGCTCATAATCTCTTGCTGTCCACGAGAGCAGAGATGAAAACTGGATTTGAGCAGCCACAGTGACTCCCAGCAGGATGGCAGACTGAAGGCTGGAGCGCAGGAGGAGGAAGTGTGAACTCAATAACTCAATTTGTGAGAGGATGAGAAGGCCAGTTCAGAACAGAGAACTGGAAATGAAAGCTCATGTCTGCAGGGTGCAGCCTACTTGAGTGAAATGGATTGTGGGTAAGCAGGTGAGTTAAAAGTTAGGTAGACCATGGGAATCTAAGATTAAGAAGGGGGTTAAATCAAGGGGTCGATCTTGGCTAGTTTACATGACCTTATTAGCCCCTCCTGGTGCCAAAACCACACCGTCTCCAATGAGGGAAAAAAACATCTTCCAATTAAAAACATATATTTAATTTTTATTATAGTGCAGGTTTTACCCATTTCTAAACATGCATCCAATCAGTGCATGACATCATTTTAATTTGATTCCAGAATAGATTAGTCACATGGATAATCATTTATAACAAAAATTAAATTAAATTAAATTAAATTAAATTAAATTAAATTAAATTAAATTAAATTAAATTAAATTAAATTAAATT
>JAUMHI010000067.1:4657416-4693048 GCA_032359435.1 Enteromius unitaeniatus
AATTAAATTAAATTAAATTAAATTAAATTAAATTAAATTAAATTAAATTAAATTAAATTAAATTAAATTAAAATTTGCAGGATAGATGACAGATATCAAATGCTCACGTTTTACATGTTCACATGACATTCAAATATACAATCAATTCTAATGATTTTTATAGACCTTCTTGAGTTAAACAACCTATAGAAATGAGCTTCAAATATAAAATTCCAATACGGAAATATTCTTTGCACTGCAGGGTGTGACATATCTTGCCAAGTCTTCAAAGACCAGATCGGTTGGCAGTGGGCAAAAAAGGAGATCAAGAATGGCCAATAATTATGTCATGAATAAAAAAGAAAAATGCTGTAGAGTTTCAATGCTCCCAGTCCCACCAACCCCCCAAGCTTTTCTCTCTGCAATGGAGGAAACAGCAAAAGTGTGATGTGTGCTTCTCCTGTTTTTCCTCACCTCCTGCGCTCAGTATTTCTGTTTATCACTCCTGCTCAGACACAGTAAACAACACCATAAAGCAAACAACAAAAAACAAAGAGCTTTCATGCGGTCCAGCTCCCACCTCCGCTCTCTGGTACACTTATGGCTAACTTTCTTCTTAGACTTACAAAACTTAACAAGAATTGTATGGATTCAAGTGTGATGACCATCTACCGCCCACCCACACAGACACTTCTGTATATACACACGGACACACTTACGGAGCTGACAGCAGCGCTAGGAAATGGGGGACAGGTGTCTGGGCTTCTGGGAGCCAGACACACACAGGTGTTAATTAGACAGACAAAAGTGTGTGCAGAGGGCACTGGGTCTGACGCAGCAATCTCAGGTCCACCGCTGCCAAGATATAACAGAGTGTCAGTGCCTGCCAGAAGTTTCCATCTTTCCATCAGTCACAGGGAGGCTGAGGACCTGCAGACAAGACAAAAATTTGATTGAGGGAATGCTAATAAGCTATCAGGTGCTGTTCTACTTCGTTTTAAGCAAGTCGATCTATTTGATGGCCATCTTGGTGCCGCCCCAGGGCAGTTCCTTTCTACTTGATTGAGGAAAGACGGAAATCTCCAAAGCTGTCAAGTATACTTTCAATAACATGTAGCTTCAAATGCAAGCTAAAGTTCTGTATTTGTCAAGGTGGTCTAGATAATGCACTTGCACATTCTGCAGTAAGAAAGCAGTTGATGCCTTTTCCAATAAAAGTCATTTTGCATGACCTGTGTCAGAGTTGCCCAATGTATTAAACTCTATAGAGTGAAACGGCTGCTACATAGTTATATGGTGGTCAAGCATTGTAACAGGATCAAGCAATTTCCAACTTTGACCCTCTCTGCTGAAAATGGCCACTTAAACCACCACATGTTTAGTTGTTTAAAGTGCCCCTATTATGGATTTTTGAAAATGACCTTTCATGCAGTGTGTAACACAGCTCTATGTGAATCATGACTGAATCACTGAAAGAAGTTGTTATAAAAATGCCCCATGCAATTCTGTTCGACTTCAACATGAAACATTAGCATATTGCCTGTCCACTTGTTGGTCTTTTCAGGTTGGTAGAAATGAAAATGCTAATATTTTGTTTGCCACTAGGTGCCGCTTTTGGGGCGGCAAAAAAAGCAGTTACATAAAGCGGCACTGTGCTCACAAACGCTGCTTTATCGGGCATTACAGACATGAATGAAATGAAAATGAGACCAATCTGACCAATCATTGCAGATTAGCGTCATGCAAAAGGAGGGGTTTGGAAAAATGAAACGGAAAAATGTTTGGGAATCAGTGAGCAAGTCAAGCTGTTGTTGGGGACCCCCTAAAAACTAAACATGAATCTTCAGTTACCCCATATAGGGGCACTTCTAAGCCTAGCCAAATCAATGTTAACTGGTTAAACCGGTTTTCTGTAATTCTGTATTCTGTAAATAAACCAGACCCTAGATTGACCAGGATGCAAGACCTTTTTTTAGAACTAAGCTTGTGTTTCTTGCACGTGACTTCAGCTCACTAATGATGTGTTCTTTACAAAGCAACAAGAAACAAGTAGAAACAAAGGGAGAAGGAGAAGGAGAAGGTCAAGCCTTGAAGTGCCTGAAACTTGACATCATGGTGTCTCAGTTCTTATTTACCGATCTAATTTACATTTACAAAAGCATGCTGAAATTTAGTAAAAAAAAAAAAAAAAAAAAAAAAGTAAAATTTAGTACACCTACATTCAACTTGACTTTTTTCTTTATGTGATGTACTTAAGCCATTGCTAGGACTTTATGTTCTAAGATTGTCTGATTTTTTGCTTCTTAGCAACCAAGTAATAAATGTCCTCCCATGATGCTGCTGTACATCTAACTCCAACGTTTTTCATTTGGAGGTGAAAACAGCTTGCTTTTGGATGAAATGAAATAGAATGACAGGAAGAAACATTGCGTGCACAATTTGTAAACTGATACTTCTGAAAGTTGTCATCATATATGCACATATACTATTAACTCGTTATATCACTCGATACAGTGAAAATTTCCAGTTCAAATAAAACAGTATAAAATAGCTCGACAAACACAGCTCAAATCAGCGTAAGGAACTTAAAATAGCATCATCAAATACATTTTTACATTACTTTTGCATTTGTTAACACTATCGGGTAGGTTTAGGATTGACGTAGGGGATATTTACAACATGATAGAGCATTAATCTGTAACGACACTTACTGGATACTTATCTCAAAACATATCTCGAGCAGCATTTTAAAAACACTGCGATATATGAACCACTACCAATACAAATGTCACATATTAAACATGTGTTTTAGTGTCACTCTCTAGGCATTTCACTTCGCAAAACGTGCAGTAAGGTACAGTACATAATTTACAGGGGTTGCAGAAATGTATGTAGAGGCACGTATTTCCAATGAGCCTGGGTTGGTTTTATCCTCTTGCATGCATGTCAATCTGTTGTTTGGGATTTCCAAAACCAAGATATGAACCTTTCATAACCCATAATCGAGTGCGATAGTTCTGAGTCAGAGTCCAAGGGTGTGAACGGCTTCAAGTAGAGCATCACATCTTTTCATTTCAAAATTATAGTAATTACGACATGAATGCAGCACTTTATGATCCATTTTATGATTCATGTTTAGCATGAGAATCCAATTTTAAGAGTGTAAATAACTCAGACTGCATAAAATGGCATTAACCCCACACCGCTCTCTCGAAGATCATTTAACTTAAACACAAATGATATAGTTGACTTTTTAAAAAGCTGTATTCATATATTCTACTTACATTCCAATTTGCATAGTATTTGCTACTTTACCTTTAATTCAGTCACATGAAAAGACCTATAGAGCTGAACTACATTTTTACAATATGCTCGCCCTCATTTTTTCAACAGGTTGCACTTTTCAGCTAAATTCAAATACTGTCAATAACCCTGTACTCAAAATATCAGCTCAAACTAGAAACAGGCCAAGAAGTCTCCTAATGAATTTATTTACACGCAGGTAATGCAGACTCCCTAAATGCTGATAATAGTAAATAATTATGCTGAAAGTTACGGCAGCAGCTGTGGCGATCGGTTCCTACTGTAGAGCGACTCGCGAGAGGAAATTCACCAGAAAGTAATTGGAGCATGAATTCGCTCATTTACTTTGACTTAACGAAGCAGGGCCATGTACAGTAACACAGCGCCGGTCCTCTGATAATAAATAATGACCTGTCAATTATTCACAAGACTTTCAGTGAGATCTGCGGTGCATTTCCAAGACTCTGTGTCCTGCAGAGATACACACAAACACAGACTTTGTTCTACCGCTCACTTACATTCACACGTGCAAACACTTTTGCATCGTCTCTCATTTTTTATCGGCACATCTTGCTACTCCTTTACCCGCTAACCCAACCTCAGATAGACAAACTAAAAATAGCTCCCCTTTCTGTGACAATGCCACATCCGACAAATCCACATCCTCTTTCACATCAGTGTGTACAGATGGAGCTGTGCTTCCTAATTGAAGGTGTTAAGTGGACAGCTTCTTGCCGGAGGACACGTTTAATTAGACAGTGGATGCCATGGGAGACATGGAGGCAGACAGAGACAGTAAAACGCGGATGCAGAGGGACACTTAAACGTCGCTCGCGTCTCACTCCGTGACCAGACACAGGCTGTTCACTCTCATGTACACAATTATCTCTGCACTCTATTGACGGGACTCTTATTCCACACCCTGGCCCTCCATGCTGGAGTCTCAAATCCAGTTGTTCAGACTCTTGTGCTCCAATAACTCCTATATTACCTGAAGCTAGCTGTCTGTTGGCATTCCTTTTCATCTCAATGTAGTCGCTAGCATGGCACGGGACCCACCCGGAAACACTTGATTTGGAATTTGCCATGTTTGCTAATGGAATTGCGGACCTTTTTTTTTTTGCGTCAAAATATATGGTTAATATATGGTTATAATTATATTATTATTGTTGTTAGCAAAAACTATTTTTTTAGATATATATATGTTTTATATTATTATTTTTAATTTATATTTTAAACTATCTTTTTTTTTTTTTTACAAATAAATTATATGATATTATATTATAATTTTGACAACCCACATGCATTCAAATGTGACAATAACACAATAACACTACACTGTGCAGATAATTGTAATGGTAGAAAACATTTTCACAAGATAGACAATTAACTTTGGTAGCCTAAAAAAAAAAATAGAAAATATTTAGTTTAAATAAACGTACATTTACAATTGATTCATTTTAACGAAATAAATTCAAGCTACAGATTAAATTAAATTCTCAACGTTATAAAAACTGTGAAATTTAGTAAAAATGTAAAGGTGCTTTTACCTCCAAATTGTGTGGTTGCAATCAGGCATTAACAGGTTATGCAAACTAGCCAACCTTTGACCCTTTGCCAGGCACACTCAGATTGATGCCCTCTGCACAGCTGACTTTATTAGAAGATGTCAAGGGAGTTGGTGAGATACTCCTTCCGGGCTCTCCGGAAGTCTTTGGTTCAATCAGGATGGGTCACATTTGTTGTCGTCTGCTCATCAGAGATGCATTGCAGGGTGCCCTGATGGAACATAGAAATTTAGTACTTTATCTTATTGTTTGACAGATTAATATCATAGGGAAAAATAAAGACAAAAGACAAAGTGACAAAATCAAGTTCTTCTGTGACAAGAGGTGCAAATTCTTTGACTTGTGCTCCTGATGATTATCCTCCATCACGGAGCTAATGTGTGAAATTCACTGCCGTGAAAGCTATTATTTTTCCCAAACGTTATCTACCTTCGAGCGCAACGGTGGTCTCAGCAAGTCAGTATTTTTTTCCTTCTTTTTTTTCATGGACGATTGGAATCAGAGATGGGGAGACAGCTGTTTGCTCCGATCTGTCGGCCACTGGGATAAATTTTCACATTCCTCTTAACCATAAAATTGAAGCTATCAAGGCTTCATTGGCCTCCCATTACACTTCAACCTGCAGAAGTTTTATCTTAATGTCAGGATCGCTCGTTCCCATCACTGTCCTCCTTTCTTCTCTCATCACATCTGCATATGTCTAGGCTTTAACTGGGTGGGACCTTATCTTTGACAGGATCCCAACTAGTCTGACTACAATCAAGGATTCAAATATTTGAACTCAAAATAAATCTGTCAATTGGGAATTTCTCTGGCCCTGATACGGTATTCTCCAAATTATATAAAATGGCTCAGTAAGTGTCAATAAATATGATCCAGTCATGCCATTCCAGCAAACTTCAGAGTGAAGACTTATCCAGAGCATTTTTCTTACCTTCGGTGAAATTATAGAGAGACAGAAAAAAATTTAATTACAAATAGAATGACAGAATAACCAATGGAATTACCAATTGAAAGAGCTATAGATAGAAGGATAGAACATTAAGCGATTGGCTGTTGATTGGCTAATGTTAACAAAAATAGTTAGAATGATAGACCGAATAATAGTTAGAACAGTATGAGTAATGGAAAGAGCAACAGACCAGCCTGATCTCACGGCAATTCGTACATATTTTAAAGTGGGTAATTCGTGGAAATTCTACAACCTTTACAAAGATTTTTCCTAAACCGTATGTACTCCTTTTTACAAGTTGCCAATTTGTATACATTTGTACAAATGACCTACACCTAACCCCACCCCTAAACCTACCCTTCACTGGGGTCATCATACAAAATCATCCAAATTTGTACGAATTAGCACAAATTAGCCACCTCGCGAAATACATACAAACTGGTCATTAGAACATTAGACAGACAATGATAGTCAGAACAAATGACAGAATTATAGAACGAGATTTGATAGATAGATAGATAGATAGATAGATAGAGATAACTTTATCTTCTTAAAGAAATTGTCACATGATTGAGATTGAGGAAGACAAGAAGAGAACAAATGTCCTCTCTGCCATCCAGCATCACAGAGGACACGCAGCTGACGGCTCACGCTAACCCTCAAAGCTCAGAGGATAAAGGAAAGCCACCCTTGATGTTTCATCCTCTCACTCCCCATCTCTTCATAAAAAATAATCTTGGATCCATTCCTCAGGAACGGGAATTTTAATGACATCTGCTTCTGGAGCAAGATGCCAGGGGTAAAGACGTATCAAACAAAAGCAGCAAATAAATCTAATTAGAGAAAAATATGCTTGTGTGCCTGTAGGTCGAGGATTAGCCAGATGTTGTTATGTAATCTATACTCATCAGAAACTACATTTTGACTTCTGTTGCTAAGAATCGTGGATCGCACAGTAAACCTGGGGGTTTATTTTGTGACGGATGACAATCTGTTCCTCCCTCCCTTTATCCGTATTCCCTCTCTCTCTCTCTCTCTCCCTCTCGCTCTCTCTCTCTTTCAGCCTCTTTTGCATATTTTTGGTTTAAGGCGCTCGTTTGAGAAGGTCAACTGAAGAGGTATGCTTGTTAGAACGCTGTCACTCAAAAAAATACCTTTCATCTCCTAAAGCAACTGTGTCACAACTGCAATCCCTCTCATATTCATGTGGCCTTTACGTCGGGCCCTTACAAAGGAGTATATTTAATCACAATCAGTAAAACTACATTTTTACATTGTCTAAAGAAAATTTGAGTGGTGCTTATCAAAAGCACCACCCATAACATTGTGGGTGGTTGCCAGATATGGCTCAGACCCCTTGTTCTGTCTTTATTTCATCTGATTATTTCATCTCACTTAGAAAAGTAATATAATAGTTTTTTTAACAAGCCATAAAATTGTAAGTATCAATCCTTTGCGCAGTGGAACAAGTCACATGCAGCAGTGTTAGTTTTGTTAAAATACCCTTAATATGAGCAGCAATAATATTACTTGCCTTAGAAAGCACCATTAATACAGACATTACGCTAAATTTGTAGAATATTAAATACCTCTACAGCCACTGGGGGGAAAACATTGCTAAGTCCAATAAATTTCAGCTAAAATACGACTGCAAATGATTTGATCCTTTATATTAGCACCAGAAAATCACATTTTAAGGTAAAAAAATATAATAATAAATTCTTCATCCTTGTTCTCTCTCATTTACACTCTGTTTTATGTTGAACTGCTGCTAATGAGCGATAGAGAGACTTTGAAGAGATCCATTAACATTTGAAAGGCATGAAAACAGAAATCCCCAAATAGAGTTTGAGTTTAAATGAAAACGGAGAGCCTTTTAAATAACAGAGACATAATGCGAAGATGTCCACCTGACACGTTTGATCATGTTCCTGCCGTTGTCCATGCTGCCATCTTTAAAGTCTTGTTTCAGATTTTAGATTTAGAAGTTTAAACTGATATCCCTTTAAGTTTTGGTCCTTAAATTTTGCATGCTTTAATCTTCCATTATTTAAACATTAATGAAATATTCGCCCTGTTTAAAAGATTAACATCATCTGCAATTGCTATGTACATTTAATGAGATGTCACCTAAATTGACTTTCTCTTTTGAGTAATTGTCTTTTAATCATTAAACAAAAAGACTGGAAATGCCTTTTTCATACTTTTAAACGAATAATACACACACGCAAAATTGAAAATCATTCAATTAACATGTTACTCCAAACCCATGGTTGTTTCATGGAGCTTTTAAGCTTTAAAAAGTATAAAAATCACAATAAAAGTATCACAGAAGTGGAAAAAGGAGATTTAACATTATGTGCTGAAGTCAAGAACTGACTCAGTTTGATCAAAATGATGAACAATGGATGAACTGATTCATTAAAAAGATTTGACTTCAAAGAATGATTCACTCAAAACTCAGACAAATATCAAGGTCATTCAAGGTGGATGTCAATAAATAGTGATTTTGGTATATTCATCAAAATCAGATGAATAGAAGCAGTCTGATTCATGAACAAAAACTGGGTTTGGAGGATGAACTGATTCGTTAAAAAGATTTTACAGTATTCACTCAAATATCAGGCATAGTGCCGAGATCATCCAAAGTGGATGTCTAAATTTTGGTTTAGTCATCAAATTTGTAGTGCTTTTTGGATCTTAAAAACTCTATTTAAACTCAAACTCATGTCTGAAACAACATGAGGGTAAAAAAATAATGACAGACTTTTCATTTTTCCAATAAACTGTGCCTTTAAGAGCACAGCTGATCCCTTTCCACTCATGAATTACAGCCCATCCTGACCATCGGCAGAAGGCTGGCCGTTCTTTATATGGATCAGACTCTATAAACCAAAGTCACTAGCATTACAGACCCCAGAGATTTCTAGAATAAGAATAGAACAAAAGCTATACATTTTAAACAGACGGGTGTAAACAGGAGGTGTATAAATTATCTATAATTGTAGAGAAAGGCACATCATATAGATGAATGCATTTCCTCTGTGATGGATCTCGCTGGAGTGTCAGACAGCGCCAGTGGTCATCAGCTGTGCCGTGCCGACACCACTCAATAAAAGCAGCCGGTCTTATATTTACATTCAAATATGCTCAGATCAAAATGGACCCCGGGGAGACACGCGCCGTCAGATTGAAGAAGTTTCAATTCTCACTTTGCCTCGGTCTCTCTCCTCAGGCTGTCTTCCTCCATCACTCCTTTTCTCCCTCCCCCTCCTAATCTGTTTCTTTCCTCTGCACTCCCTCTTTCATTTTCACTCTTCCAAAAATCCTTTTTATACTTCTCACATTATTTATTTTATTTAAAACCGCCCTCTTGCCCTTTCTCCCATCGCTCTGGCTGCTAGAGAGACCAGATGATCAGGATAAGTTGGAAATGTGGCCTAAAAGTTTGAATCCTGACAAGTTTTGTTATATAATTGTTATATAATAAGTGATTGTTATCAATTCTTAACAGCCTAATAAATAATGTTACAAGCTTACAGTAAACACACTGTAAAAGGGGGCAACTACCAGCTGCTATTTGTACTTTTTGCTATTTAAGCAAAAAAAGAAAAATGGCTTTGCTGAAATAAATTAATGAATGTAGGATGATTCAGTACGACTTATATCCTACCTCATCCACCTGAACTGATGTTTTCTTACACAAATTCATTGATTCATGTCAGAAGGCATTTATTAACCTTCTGGAATTATGTGGAGTACTTTTATAATGGATGGATGCACTTTATTGGACTACTATTGAATCTTAACAGCTATTCACTGCCATTATGAAGCTTGGAGGAGCAGTGACATTTTTTATTACAACTGCAATTGTATTCATCTAGAAGTAGTAAGTCTTATACATCTAGGATGGCTTAAGGGTGAGTAAATCATGGGATAATTTTCATTTTTGGATTTTTATTTGAATTAAAGTGACTTAAATGTTATACAGCTATCACAAATCCCTTGTTGTTATTCCTTACATATGGCCAGACACGTGCACACATAGACATCAAAGGGGGCTTTTTAAAATATATATATATATATATTCCTGTTTGCGCACAGCTGTCAAACAAATCTATTTATTGAATAAAATGTAACTATTAATATAAATTTTGCTAAATAAAAGGATTTGGCTCGCATCAGTCACATGACTTGCCATTAACCAATGCTCGCCATTGAGGGAAGAGCGCGCTCGTTACGAGCCGGGTACAAGCTCGCAAAGTGCACGCGCATTTTCTGCAGGCTGGGTGTTGCGGAGCTGGAGGAGAAGCAGGCAAATTAATTGGAAGGTGCAGACTGCAGCAAAACAGTAAGTAGGGTGTACAGTGCACACTATAGTCTATAACAACAAATGAACTGCACAAGTAGTGGTGCTCATTAACTGCTAGCTAACTGGGTAAGGGTGTTACAATGAGTCTGTAGATCAGTCCACTGTTTTCGGGGACATGTTTTGTTTTAAAGTAAGTTACAGGACTTTTCCCTTCTTTTCTGGAGGGCTTTTATTTCACTAAACATCTACATATAAAAAGATATATTAAAAAAAACACTGTTTTTAAAGAAAATCATAACAGATGATACTAGGTTTATATTTCAAATTAGATAAAATGCTGATTTTACAGCAGTAAAATTATATCTCTACAGTTTAAACATTGAATAAACACTGCATGTGCATGTTTGTGTGCTTTAAGTCTATAGATTTTAAAAGTCATTACTAATAATATAACAAATATTCCAAATATTTTTTATTTTAATATTCGAAAGAAAGAAAGAAGATTTTACAGTTCTACAATCTAATCCCTCCCATGTAAAGTTGATGCTGTGATGTTCTGTGATGTTTAGAAGGTGCTAACAGCTAGGACACACACACCCTCTCTGTATAGATTTTTTTAATTTAGAATTTTTAAAGCATTGTCACCAATCTTTTTACACTTTATTTTTATCCCAAAGCACTTCTTTAATCAGCTACCTATGGACTTTTTAATGTCTACAGTCTCAGAGAAACACAGCCCTGTCCTCCAGCACTATCAGCAGCAACAGCAACATTGTACGCCATCAGCTAAAACATAGGCTACATTTGCTTTGCATTATCCCAACCTGACGACAGTCATATAGTATGATGCAATTCCATATTAGATTTGTCATGAATGTGAGTTGTTGTTATTCAGCCTGTTCTATCTGCCCCTTTTTTGACTTTGAGCACCTGTCCATTTAAGCGTCTCTGCATGGCCCTGCATATGGCTGTGATTCCATCCAGTCATTACAGGCTAAATCGTAAAGTTCAGTCCCGAGTCCTGAAAATTGAAGAGAGTCACTTCAGTATGGGTAATAGGAATATGGTTGTTACTCTTATAAACCAAACTGTATGTGAACATGTTTGTATACAATATTTAGCACTCAAGACAGGACCATAGCTTCTCCCTTACTCTTATGTTTCTTCTTCTAGCATAATTTTTTTTCTTGTCTTCTCTCTGACTACTGAACACTCTCGTTCAACATCCTCTGAGAAAAAATGCTTTGCAGTCATAGGTCAGCAATAGCAGAAAATTTTCCCCTTTCCTTCAGCGCTGCATTCAAGCACAATCTCCAATAGCTGTCATGTTAAAATCAATAATTTACACCATTGAGGATATGGGGAGAGCGGTGTTCCTGTCAGAGGTGTGTGCGTGGTCTGTGCCGGGTTTGACAGATGGACATGTGGGTTTATCAGGCGGACGGCCTCAGTACCGTTATCAATTCCTTAAGCAATTAACGGCTGAACCAGGTGCTTGGCATGCTGGATCTGCACAGATAAGGACTGATACAAGCCCTGTCTCATTAAACAGGAAGTTGTCAAAACTCTGGTCATGTTTTGGCATGCTCATATTTGCATGCTTGATTGAAAAAGACAGGTAAAGTTTGTCCAGGAATGACCGACCAAAACAGTAGTCACACCAATTTTGTATTTTAGTAGTCACGGTTTCATTTGAATATTGCTGTTAGTGTTACTGTATTTGTCTTCATATTACATTTAGACTAATACTCTTAGTATTAAGTACTATTGTAAGTACTAATACTAATATGAGGGCAAATAATACCATAGCGACCAATAATGAAACGCTAACACTTTATAATAATATGTTATAATGTTGTCATTAGCTACTGAATTAACTAGCATGAACAAAGAATGCTACGTTTATGACAATATTTATTCATCTTTGTTAACGTAAGTTAATCCATGTTAGCTCACAGTGCAATTACTAATGTAAACAAGCACAACTTAACTTAACATTAAATAAGATTAATAAATGCTGTAGAAGTATTCCCCAGTTAGTTCATGGTAACTAATGAACCTTTTTGCAAAGTGATACCATGAAACTAACATAGGAATGCATTTAAATGAATACACTGTAAAAAGAAATCCATAAAATTTGCGGTATAAAAATGGCAGCTGTGGTTGGTTGCCAGAATAAAACCGTGAAAAATACGGTATCAATATTTTTGGTTTTACGGTTTTATTTTAAATTTACAGTAAAATACCGTAATTTATAATAAGAAACCGTAATAACTGATATAATGTTAATATACCAACCTATTAAAGTAATCTATTTTCTACCTTTGAAATACACTGATAACTTCCAAATGCGTGGTGATGAGAAAGTCACATGATGAACCAAAGCTCATCCCAAGTAGCTTTTAAATAGCAACATATATAGAAGGTGCTCATTCACGCAAGAACTAAACAGCACCATGGTAAGAATTTTTAAACTAAAATGGGCAATAAACATTAATTCAACAACATTACATGTGACATACAACCCTAATAATCATAACTGACACAAAAAACTAAAAAGAAACATAGTTATTTTAAAGAAAAAACAACAAATTCAAACAAAATTTAAAATGCAATGCAGGGAATTCTGGGAATGTTAGTTTACAGTGTTTCCCTGTAAATTTAACAGGAATTTACCATTAACCATTTAACAGGTTTTTACTGTAGCATTTTTACCGTTAAATTCACTGCCATTTTTTACAGTGTAGTTCATCCAAAAAAGAAAATTCTCTCATCATTTACTCACCCTTGACTAGTTCAATCTATATGCTGTTTTGGATAACCATGGACTTCCATAGTATTTCTTTTCCTACTATGGAAGTCAATGGTGACCCGAAACACCCTGGTTACAAGCTTTCTTCAACATACATTCTTTGGTGTTCAAATGAACCAAGAAATTCATACAGATTTGGAACTACTTGAGGGTGAGTAAATGATGACAAAGTTTTCATTTTTGGGTAAACTGTTCCTTTAAGATTCAAATAATACTAATATGAAGAGCAATACTAAGAATACACTTCCAGAGTAATACTTTTTAGATTCTGTCTCTCACAGTGGAAAAGCACCTATGCTGAATATTGTAGACCCCTCCATGATTTCTAAGTAAGAGAACTTGCAAAAAAAAATATTAAAAAATATATCCAGTCTTCAGTGTCACATGATTATTTAGGAATCATTCTAATATGCTGATTTGCTGTTTGAGAAACATTTATTATTATTTGTATTTGTTTTTTATGAACAGAATGTTAAAAAAAAAACAGCATTTATTGAAAATAAATTTACTGATCAATTGATGGAAATAAAATGTAACACATTCTTGTTGAATACAAGTAATACAACATTCCATAAAAGTAAATAGCAGTGTATAATAAGACTAATATAAGACTAATTTTAGATGTATTAGGCATACAGTAGTGTTAATCTTAATCTTGGTATTTGAGCTATTTTTGTTGTATTTCATCTGAAGCACAGATTCAGTGAAACTGTCTGCACTCCATAAAGATTATGGAAGTTTCAGTTTTCCATGCAGACTAAGGTCTATTTAGCTTCCAGCTGAGCAGAGATAAGAGCGCTTACAACTGGCGGAGACATGGCCTTGTATGATCTTTCAAAGCCAAGTCCCTTAATAACTCCTAAATCCTGCAGAAACCATTGCAACATTACCCTGCATTGCATTTTATAATGAACATAATGAACTGAGCACTGTTTTGCAGGACAATGACACAATGTGACAATGCACAATGTAATTGGACAGTTGCAAAGCAGATTAATATTCCTGCCACAAAGCAGATCGCATTTCCAACATTACCATTAGTGCGAGGAAAAAAATACAGACCATCGCCACCCATTTCCAAAATGGCCCTTGCACATAGCTCTGGATGATCATATAATTTGCTGACTTAATTGGAAATATAAATCCCAATGCACACAACATTAGGGAGAGCTTTAATCCACACCTCTGCGCTTGATGCATGATGACACATCGCAAATGTGCAGGGTCAGCCATGTCACTTTTAAATATCACAACGTCCTGAGGGGCCCAATTGGAACCGGGAGACAGCAAACATATTAAAATCCTGCTACAGCCCCCGTCTCCAAACAATTACTCTCTCTCTTTCCTCATCTCTTGCTGTCTTTATATTATTCACACACTCAATTGCTATCTCTCTCTCTCACTGCTGACTTGTTGGTCCATTTCCTAACGTCTCCAAGTCACAGCAGCCCATTCAGTCTGATAACATAGATGCCCCTATGGTGCAGCTTTCCTATATGCACCAATAAATGCAGGAGAAAAAAAATAAAACAGAGATTTGTTCATAATTTTATTCAACTAAAAAAAAAAATCTGATTCATTAAATGAAATAAAGTTTAAATAAATATTATATATTTATTAAAAAATATATTAAATATTAAATTAAATATTAAAATTTATTAAATATTATATATTTAAATCAGTCAAAAAACTTTTAAACTTTTTAAAACTCTAAAAGTATTAAACTTACTAAAATTACAACTTAAATAAAATAAAATGAAAGCATTTAAAAATTAGAATTGAAATTAAAATAGCAAAAATTAAAGTTAATTCAAAATATTAATAAACACTGTAACTCTGATATACATACTCGCTATATAGTACAGAAAAGAATTTACTGTACAGAAATTAGTAAAACTGAACAAAAATGACAAAAGCAAATACAAATATGTATAATCTAAAATTTAAAATATAAGAAGGCCTATTTAAAATATTACAAAATACTATAACATTGAAATTATAAAAACTGAAAATGTAAGAAACATTTAACAAAAAAATTGGTAAAACCATGTCATAAAATATATATTCAAAATATGAGTAAATATTATAATAATGAGATTCATAAACACTGTACATTTTCTATATAGAGTATGGATGACAAAAGTTATACTGTGTGTGTGTGGGGGGGGGGTTTGTCTTTTCTTTAGGTAGTAATATGATTATTAATAAAATATGTGTTTAAGTTTAACCAAAAAATATATATTTTTACTATTACATGTCCAGGTAGAAAAAAACCGTAATGTCATTTAATACATTAAAAGCTAAGATTTGCTAAGATTTACTAAGATTTAAATATTTAATAAGATGCAAAAAAAAAATCACATTCATCTGAAAGAAGCCTACAAGTAGGTCTACAATGTTTCTAGACTGGCATTTCACTAAAGCCACTAGCTACTGCTGACTCTCTGCTGAACAGCTGTTTTGCCGTCCCTTTTCACATTAATATGTTTTCACTTCCTTGTCGTCAAAAGCTGGCGAATTACGTTGTTGGACCATAATGGCATTTAATCTGGATAAAGGCCTCTTTTTAAGGCGCAGGAGAATCTATCTGATGTGCCACCAGCCCTGTGTACATTTCCACACCTCCACACACGTAATGCCTTATCAATAAACCACCCAGGCGTTGGCTGTTTTTATAATGGACTTGCGATTGCACGCTTTGGGTCCTAATTATCAAGGCAAACAGAGCTTGGCAGTCTTTCAAATGGAGGGTAGAAAAAGAGAAGGTTACAGGGAGGGTGGGGGATAAAGAGAGAATGGAGTGAGTGAAACAGACTAAAAAAACACTGTTCTTCATTAATAACACTAGAGGCTTCTTTATTTGGCCACCAACAAAGATAATTTTTTTGGAAGGAATTCCTGTTTAAAACAAAAAATAAAAGATGGCTGACATGCTTTTAAAATATATAAATAAATAAATACATCAGGCCTCAAATGTTATGGTGAACCATTATAGGATTGCATCTACAGAAATGTCCTATTATCTTTGGAGAAATGATTGCATGTAAGATGTATGTGGATTAGCATCAAAGCTGCTAAAAATACTGAACATTTCCCATCATATGATAATTAATGCAAAAAAACAAATCTGTTAATACGCTATGTACTTCCTTGGCAGTTGTTTTTAGCCATCAAATCAGTCAACCAGTCCTAAAATGTGGTTTTAAAGCATTGAAGGCACACAGGAAAAAGACTGGACCTTTTAATACCATGAATCAAAGTTAACCCTTAGCATTAGACCAGATCTAGATCCCCCTCACATGCTTGATCTTGTGTCTTTCAACTAATTCACTCTCAAAGGAAGCGTTGGCATCGCTTCAGCTTAGTGATGCTAGCTGTAAATGCTGTTAAAGACCATCGAAGCGTGTTTACCTTTGAAGATACATTCATGCTTAAACCCGGGGGCTTGGTGTCAGAACATGTTACTTTGTGTTTAGCTCTCACCTTATGGGTCGACCTTATTTACCCTGCATTCAGAAAAGATGTACATACATTTGTGGAGGCACATTTCTGGCTCAGGGCAAGAAGGCACTGGATGCTGTTTATGAAACAAGACAAAAAAAAAAAAAGATAAAGCCGCCAGTTCAAGAAAACATGAAACATATACGTTTTTGTAAAAAAAGAAAGAAAGAAAAAATATGTATTCGTAAAGAATGCACAACATAAGTGAAAAGCATAATTTAAGCAAATGTTTATTTTATGTTTATTTCTCTGAAGATTTAACAGAACTCTCGTTTCTAATACAACACAATTTTAGAAGCTAATCAACCAAAAACTGGAAGTGGCATCTGCTTGATTGTTTGATTTTCGTGTGTGCCATGCTGACAACAACAAAAAACACAATAAACAAACTAAACAAAACAAAAATCAAAGTAAAGCTAAACAAAACAGACTAAAGAGAAAGCAAAATTAAACTAAGCAAAACAGAAAGCTAAACAAAGCTAGACAAAACAAAAGGCAAACGAAAACTAAATAAAACAAAAGGCAAAATGAAGCTAAACAAAATAAAAAGTAAAACAAGCTTAAGTAGCTAAAGCTATAATGTCTGCCTTTAGCAAAAGGCTTCTGTTGTTCAATGGAGTGCTCCAGCAATCTCTAGTGGTGGATTGTGGGATACCTCAGCATATGGGTGTAAAATAAAGTGTTGTTTAAAAGCCAAAATATAAAAATACTACAGCTAATGGCTCCATTTGCACTTAGTCTTCTCTTCCAGTTACTCCCACAAAACAGTATCCAAGTCAAAAGAAAAATTGAGTGATTCACACAAACAGAGGGAGCGAGAGAGCCCAGAGGAACCACCCAGAGGACAAACCGCTATATTTTAGAGTTTGACAAAAGATGGATTTGAAAGATTTGAAGGCTTCCCTACAAAGCCAGCAGCTAAGAGAGGAATGAAAGACACAGCCTCTCGTAATGAAGATTGCCTGACGGGATGGGGAACAGGAGCAATCTAATTTTAAATAGGAAGATGAAGGCTGCAGAATGAGATGGTTATGAAATATGTGTGATTAAGTATTCATTTAATCATTCTTTCATCCATTCATCCTTACATAACTTCCAAGACATTAATAAAAGATGGGGGAAAACACTGATGGCAAGGACATTTGTCAATATAAATATTAATTGTGTGCACATTTATTTACAGTATTAATTTATATACATAAGAAATTCAACAAGACTTCGTTTATTTGATCAGAAACACAGCAAAAACTGTAATTTTGATAAACATACATTGTAACAAATTTAAAATAAATGTTTTCTGCTGTAATATATCTGGCTGTTTTTGGCAGAATATTTTGCAAAACGTGTGTCGCATGAGTTTTTGGCTGAATTTCTGTCACATGACCCTTCAGAAATCATTCTAATATGCTTCTCAATTATTGTCAGTGTTAAAGAATTGTGGAATCCGTGAAAGAATAGTGGGACCAAAAGAATAGCAATTATGTGCATTTTTCCCATTTAATGTGTCTTTGCTAAATAATTATTTTTTTATTTTTTTGTTGACTCAAATTTTTGCTTCATATGTCAGTCATATGGACACTTTGCATTTAGGAACAAATACGACAAGCAGTTATGCTAAAAGCCTGCAGGATGCATTTTCGGGCGTAGCTGGTCAATGGGGGGACGTGGGCGGACAGATCCCGTTAATGGAAACTTAATGGGAGCCATGTGAACATCCAGCCCGGGTGGCATCCTCAGCTCCAGCCATGTGACAGAAGATGCAGAGAAGTGACACATAGCAGCAGGGAAGAATGGGGCGACAGGGAGCAAACCGCTAAAAAAAAGGAACGAAAAAAGTCGACATGACACCTTTGACAGTGACCATGGAGCCCTGCCTAATCGTGACGCACTTTGTTTGTTTTGTGTAAGCCGTGGCAGGAGCAGCAGACTGCACCCCTCTGCACTCCTCTGCCTCACCACAGAGAAGATCTGAGGGTGTGCGTCACTATTCTGAGTGTGTGTGTGTGTGCGTGCATGTGTTGCGTGCTTCTCCACGGTTTCAAATGAGGTATAGCTAGATAAAGGGAGAAGGAAGGGAGCATAAACACAAGGAACTCTGGGAGAAAAAAAACAGCTCACACCTCAGTTAATTAAGAAACAGAAAGATTCAACCGATGAGAAGATCCAAGACAACAACGTGCCAGCCATTGGGTGACAAACATCTGAGGAGCTATTTTAAGGATGGATCAGAGTGGTGTTCCCTCCAAGCCGAGCGAGTAAGGGCCCACGACACATGCAATTAAAGTTTCCTCAGAAGAGAGAAAAACTTTTGTTTCCTTTGTGAAAGGATCTCTCTTAAGTTTGTAGAAAAGGGGCCTTTTTATTATATACATGCCTTTCATCTTTATTTCTCCCAATAGCTAATGGGCAACCAAAAGTGCACAAAAATGTTTCAAAATGCATCTTGATAAGGCTCAATTATAGTGATGGAAGCTTGTATAGTGCAGATGAAGCTGGGTCTAATTATTGATTTTTTTTCTCTCTCTCTAAACATTCTTTTCTTAATGTGAATATAGGCCATGAAGCTCACCAAAAGTGCAAATAATCCCTTTAAAACAAGCCAAAAGACCTTTTTTCCCCCTGTAACTGAAACAAAACTGTATGTGTGTGTGTGTGTGTGCATGTGAAATGGAAATAACTAGAATAGGGCAGATAGGGTGGATAGTATGCACATTGGGGCGCAAGAATAGCCCTCTGGAAAAGGGGGCGTGTAACAGTGGCTCATTTGCATTTAAAGATACAGTCATGAAAACAGTGTGATTCTAGGGACACCAGAGACTTGTATTACATCTTGTAAAAATGGGGATTATAGGTGCCTTTAAAAAAGGCCTAATCCAATTTGCTGGCCTGACATGGTCTCTCAGCCCAAAACTCCTCAAATCAGATCAGTTTGAGCAGCTTGGGAGACCAGTAGACTGGTTTACGCTGTTTTTATTAAGCAGGCAAACATGTACACCAATTAAGTCTACAGTGGATGAAAGAAAACTGGAGCATTAAATCTGGTGAGTAATAATGATAAATCCAATAAATTATAATGATGTGTTTGTTGAAAGATAAACCTCCTTCAAGTTCTCAACAAAGCATTTAGTATGTGTGTGAGAGACAGAGAGCGTGAGAGCACGGTTTGGTACAGAATAAATGGAGAAACAGAGAGGATGGGGTATGAGTAAAGATAGAAGACTAAAAATGATATCAGTGAACGTCTCCGGGGGCCAGCACAATGCCACCGTGAACGAGGGTGACAGCTTCCTGTTTTTAATTGCCATGGTTGCTGTTGCTTAGCACCTGGGGGGACAGGAATGAGGCTGATACAGATAGTCTCTAATGAGTATTAATCTAATCATGCACAGACACAAATACAGCCGACACTCATAATCAAGTAAGCCCCCCAAACTGACATTTAGGTAGGGGGTTATTAACGGATTGTAAAAATCACACATCTAAAAAAAGTCACACTCTGAAGTGAGAAGGGAGAAAATAATATTTACCTAACACAGCTCAAAAACATCCCATAATTGCAGTTTCATCAAACTGAGGCGACTAAATGTTTTGCTGTTGCTGAGCAACCAAGTCACAATGTTGTCAGGTGAGGAAAAAAAAGTCTGGATGTCGAAGCATAATCCAAAACATAAGTCACCAAAATGCCAACCTTAAATCCGCCAGAGCAATATCTAATCAAAGCGGGAGACATACAGCATCCCATATTAAAAAATAAACAGCAATAGATATGAGGTATTCAGTGTCTGTGGCGGCCTTGCAGGTCTTTTCACATTCGCCGTTACTCTAGCAGGAGCTGGCAGACTGTAAAAAACCTTTCACAGCCACAATGATCTAACGGAACAGCGATCTCCAGCTTTGAGCGCAGTAGTGCATGCTGGGGGTTTTATTTCTTTATAAGTCTCATTTACCCATGTTGGTTTATTCATAACTTTCACTCTCTTGATTTTTATGAGAGGACAAAAAGCCAAACAACCAGGAGGAATAGCACCCCAAATACCCGCCGTGCGTTATTGAATTGTAAATAAACCAGGAAAAAGCACATCGTTCTGAAACGCGAGGGTGAGGAGAGCACTGGCTTCTGAAAGCGAGCTCCATTATCGACCTGTCAGGATTGTTTGGTGTGTTTTTTCACACTGTTAATTCATTTACAATGCAGATCGAGAGTCTGGTCATTAAGGTGCTGGCTTTACATGAGTAATGCACCGCATCTGTACCTGTTCCCGTGTCCCAGAACTTTGGAAACAAGCCGTCTAATTAAAGCGATTAGTATTTTGGAAGCAGTACCGAGCTCACAGTCCGGCCTTAACAAATGAAGGCTGGGATTATCCAAGCAAATAGGATGTCTGCCATCTTGTTGTACATGCTGATGCTTTTAGAATCACATTAAAAAGTGCTGCTATTCATGGTTGTGATGTTTTTAAAATTAGAAAATCTATAGCAAAGGTAACACTTGACTTTAGCTTTAGGGCACAGAGAGCTATTAAAGACATTTGTTTTAGGTTCAAAAGACCCAAAAGTGCAACGATATACTGAAATATTTAAATATATAATAACTCTATGTATAGAAGTAATCACCACAGGCCACACATTGACTTTTTTATTTGAAATCAACAACTCTAGGACTTTTAGGTCTGCTTAATAATTAATGGTAACAGTAACCAATTAAAACACTCTTTCATTGGTTCAAATATAGATAGCCCTGCCCCAAAACTCACCCCATTAGTTCAGCCAGTGTTGCTATGTGCTGGGTTGGTTAGAATGCTCTAACAAGCAGAACAGTGTCACAGTATTTTAAATTAAACTTAAAGTATTAACATATTAAGTTTAAAGCAGCCTTGGTAAGCATAAGAGACAGATCTCTTGAATGATAGTGTAGCTCAGTTTAGCTGTCTCTGTTCTACACTGAAATAGGATAACATTTGAACACACGCAAAAACACTTACGCAATGTATATCTGCATTGTTTTTAACATGTAGGTTAATTGGAAACTAACCTAAGCCAACACGAACACCCTTCATTTTTGTGCAGCCAGCAATTTCAATCCATGGATGCTTCTATTAGCGCTAACTATTTTGCAGTTAGCGAATGCATCGTCACTTGTTTATTGCCTCTCATTTTGCTTCATTTCCAAATGTGCCATTTACCTCGTATTAAACAGAAGCCTACCTCCCTTTCCCTGGCATGAAAGCTCACTTTTTCATCCTTACGCCCCACCATCATGAGGGAGTGGCTAATTGGTAAAAAGCACCAATACAGAGGCTAATCTTAGCAGTGTTTAGCGTGAAACAAAAGACCCCATTAGAGAATGATTGGTTAAAATAATAGTTGCGCAAAGTGCTTGGCTTGCTTAACAGGTGTATTTATATTGATTGTGCAGCCTCAATTTCCTGCAGTGAAAAGAAAGAAGTAAACAATAATTGCTAGTGCTTTTTTAACGTTTGTTGCACAGGCAATTATTAAATAGCACTTTAGCCATTCCGTTAGAAGGAAAATAGCACTTAGGACATCTGCTTGGTCACCGCAATGGCCCCTATACGGTCGGGATTATCTCTCCGATGAGCCTTGTCTATGCGTGTAGTTTCATTCCGTGGTCATTTCGGTGATGTGGACCATCCATTTGCCTCTTTTCATTTCCATAATTGTTTTCAGAGCACAAGGCTGTCCCGCTCTTTGCGGAGGACTAGGTGTGGACTAATGGACGCTAGATTGGATTCTGCCTTTATATATGGTGAAATAATTTCTTATTCATTCTCTGTGCTGGATCACGTCTCTCTTTTGGACTCATGAATAATGGATGGGTTTAAAGCATTGCCCTGCCCAGGCTCTCTCTTATTGAAATCTGTGCTCAGAGAGGTGCTTATTTACTGAGACTGATCCCACATCATTTGAGTCAGTTTCTATGCTCCTCTGCTCCAGCTTTCTCACGCTCTGTCTCTCGCTCTCTCTATGCTGCCCTCCATCTCTTTCTGTGACTCTCTTTCCGTTTATGACCCCATTCATACCCTTACAGTCTCATCGTAGGCCGCACTTGCTCATATCTCTCTTATTAAAGAGCCACAAGTCTTTCAAATGTATCCTATCCTTGGTAGCGCTATTAAGACCACGTGAAATCAAAAGAGCTTTTAGCTTTTAGTCTATTTCTGTTAGCTTTGAAGCCTCTATTATACAGCTTTCATGTTCAGTTCACACTGACTTTACTGTCTTTATGTTTGGAGTCCAAAAGACTATAATGACGTAATGTGTAAAAATAACTATAGTAAGTTTTTTTTTTACTTTAAATTCTAAACATGAGTTGCTCTGACCAAATCGAACTGGTTTGTTACACTACTGTTCAAAAGTTGAAGATCATTACATTATTTATTTACACTACACCGTTTTCAACTAAAAACAAAACTTTTTTTTAATTTCGGCCGTTACATGACAACAGAGTTTTGGAACTTGAAAATGCTAACTTTTTAAAATAAGTTTCAAATTGGACAGTTTACAAAACTGCGAATTTGTAAAGAAGGTGACATCATGTGCATATACATATTACACCAATTACTGGCCTAAAATCATTTTCTGAAATAATGCTTAATATTGCAACGCTTAAAATTTATATTGCATAATAATTATGTGGAAACAGAAGTGCAAACATACTGCATTTTTCGAGTGGAAATTTTTTGTAACATTACAAGTATCATAACTGTCACTTTTGATCAATTTAATGCACGTTTGCTGAAGAAAAAAATTAAATCAGTAGTTTTGAACAGTAGTTACATTATTGAAGCATTATCCCAGTCTACAATGTCCTTTTTTATACATTAGAGACAAAAAAATTCACAGATAAAGCAAATTCCGTAATGGCGTTTTAAGTTGTTGCAAATGAGCGTTTTCATAATAACGTAAACCTCTCATTGGATTTCTTCTAAACAACTTAAGTCAGCTGAGGTTCTGCAGTAGCATGACGCACAATGAACACTACAATTTCCCTTTGCTCATTGTTTCTTTTTACATAACCACATCCAGCGTTTTATGTGACAGTCCCTGCGTTGTCTTCACTGAAGAGCTTCTACGTCAAAGCCTTACATGTCCTTTCTAATCATGCGACTTGAGTATTTCATGCTCTACAAACATTTAGCACACTGACTGAGCCATAAAAGCAGAGAGCATATCAATGAATGGAACTAGACTTGTTCCCCTGAGAAGCCATTGTTATCAAGTCACCTTCCCTGGGCATCTCCCCTTGAACTTTTAGCGTAAATGCACCACGCAAACCTGGGAATTATCTTCAGAAGAAATGTACCATAATACCATGAGTCCTATTTCTTCATGGCTGAAGCTTTTACTGCTTTTTTCTTCCTTTCTTTCATCTTGTCCCCTTCATTTTCCCTGGAAATAACAGCTTCCATTTAGTCTGCCCTGCTCTTATGCAGAGTCGATCAGACCCAGCCTTAATGAAATGCTGCTACCCAGAATCCCTCTCACTGGTGGAATCGGGACTCAGGGCCATTACTTGGCTGTCTTCGGGAAAAAGGCACATCTACATAAGTTATTTCATTATCTCCCTAGGCTGTGAAAGAGGCAGCAGCGTACTCACTCGCTCTATCTCTCCGTGTGGATTGCACCATGGGGAGGTCATTGGAAAGCCGGTGGAATTATCTGCAAAATAAGGGAAGGCATTCTTTAATGGCGTCCCAGTCCAAATATTTAAAATGATCACCTAAACTTCCATTCGGCTCTTCCATTTCAGCTGATAGAGCTCAAGTGAGTTTGTCTTCATCTTGCCAGCATTTTACGGAAGAAATTGGTGTGTGTGTGTGTTTTGCACATCATACTGCAAGCAAGAAAATAAGGAATAAAACTCTGCATTGCCTTTCTCATGAGACTCATGAGGCCATAACAACACAATGGAAATCAGCAGCCAGAGTAGCCTGTTGAGAAATACAAATACATTAATAATGTACAAAATGGGACACATGGCAAAAATAATATTCATAATCTGGATTTTAATCTTGAATTAGAAATGCAAAGAGATGCAGAACTGCATAAATAGAATATCTCTTTAATTACATTTACTTTTGTTACCTCCATTTGCCAAATAGTGCTTTTGTTTGTTTACAAAGCTCATGGAATAAGCTGATGAAAAACACTGCAAGATGCAGCATAACAACCCAACACAAATATCTATAAAACTCTTTTGCACAGGCAACTTGAAATCTAAAAGATATCCTGAAAGTGTTAAAAAAAACTTTTTTACAAAATCATTGCTTTGATAGCTGTTAGCAGTGGAGCATTAAAGTAGAGAAGATCAAAAACAACTTCACTTGAGAGAATTTACCACACTGATGGTCTAACAGCATGCAAAAGCTAGCATGCTGTCAGCACACTTAAACATCTCCAAATTCTCATTTTAAAAGCACCGCTGCCATAAATATCAAGCCAAAACCAAGAACTCTTGATAAACTAGCCCTTGCAAATCAACTAGTCAGCCATCCAGAACAGTCGCTAACAGTAGCTAATTGGCTAATCGAACTAGAATATGCGATGTTGATCAAAATACCAACTCTGAAGCATTTAGTTATAGCTAAATCTCTCCAGGAGGACTGAGCCAAACACAGAGCTAAAAGACAATCCTCCTGGTAGCAGAGAGAAACAGCATGTTTTGCACTACGGAGCGTGGAGGCTGGCTCTGCGCTGCAGTTGGCTTTAAAGATAAGTGAGAACAGACCCATCAGATACCGACTGCCAAGAGCAAATTCTGCCGTGAAGCTGGCACTTTCTACATGTACGCCCGAGGAAAGACATAGAAGGCACAACCTATGCAAATGAGGATTCATTAGTCAGTGTATGGGGAAGTGTTTGTGTATGTAGTACAAGCAAAGGGTTTGTACCGAGGTAAACGCATGCACGAGTGGGTGATCTTTCTTGCCTGAGCGAGTGCATCCTCGCATGCGTACGTCTTCCTCTTCTTCTGATCTGTGACCATTCCCTTTGATTCGGGCATGGTGATCCAGCTTAAACGTGAAGCAAACACAGGATTAGGCCTCAGCCGCAAAGATAACGCGCTGATCAAAGTGCCCTCTGAGCGCCTACAGAGGGAGCGAAAATATGTTAAAGAAAGCAGCATGCTAGCCTCAATCCGCATTTTATCTCCACTCAGACAGGTGGAGATCACCCTCCACCCCCTTCGTTCCAGAACTTTCCGTGGCTGGCGGAGGATGCTTCCGCAATCAATCTTTTCATGCCAACTCTCTGGCAGCTCGAGATGAAACAAAACCAGTGTGATTTCTGATGAGCTTCTATTTTAGCCTTGTTGTCTGTGCTTTTCTCGCACTCTCCAAACGTGAAATTGCACGCTACAAGGCCCTGTACAGTACAGGGTGTGTTTCACGCAGGGTGGTTTATTTCAAGACATGCCGCTAACAGCTCTTGTCGTCTTTTCTATCTCTCTTTGTGTGGTTCTGGAGGGGGTCTTGGCTCAGGCACAAAATTGCACACTTTATAGTATGCCCTCACTGGAAGCCTGCATTTTTGAGAGCTAACAATAATTCGCTAATCGATTCACCTGTCAATTATTTATTGTTTTTTGTTTTGAAAAACCACATTATTTCATATCTTGTATAGGACTTTACTTCAAATAAGGTAAAAACCATATGCGCGCATATATCATCAGTGTTTTTTCTGCTCATACCCACACGATTTTCACTGACGATGAGCCGTCAGTGCTTAATGAAAAACAGAACTACCCCAGTACAAAAGGTGGCACTGCGCTTATTATGCTTTATATACACAGAAGAAGAAGGGAGCCAGAAGATATGCTTGTCAAAACCATTCACACACTTTTTTGTTAACTGGCAAAAAACAAGGATACGTTAAACGTCAGTGATATTTGCATGCGATATTCCTGATGTAAACAGGCCTTTAGCATTAAAAAGCATAGACCTTACAGAATATGTATTTGCAGAAGGTCCCCCAAAGCAAAATTAATGGAAGGAGAGTTTGAACCGCACAATGCAATCTACTAGCATTGAAGCTCATGGTATTTGAACCATTATTTAACGGCCAAAAATGCATGATGGTAATTTGTGCTGCACTTAGTAGATTCTGCTGGGCATTATGTAAATGATCTGGCTGCATCTGTTCTTTAATGCGCGCATTGTTAGTAAATCACCCAAAGAATATTTCCCTCCCATCGGTGCTTTTATAGAATTATGCTAATTTGCCCTGTTTCGTTAATCTGGCCCTATGAGTAAAATTGTGTTACATACGTTACGTATAGTATGCGCTAACATGGTTCAAAAAATCTTTGACTTCTTTGCCAATAAGACAAGCAGTTTTGTAAAATGGAAATACTTCAAATGTTTTGCATTTACTGCTCAGAAAGTTATGCACTATGGTAAAACACCTCTAAAACTTTATAAAATCCATAATCACTCTGTCAAAGTGCTAAGTGAGTCAACCTGGCCATATAAAACTATATTCTTATGACCTTTTTTTAAGTGTTTGATATAAAGTGCTCATACTGTATGGTTGGGTCAAGCACTTTGTCCTCTGCAACTCGCTGCATGGCTATGGAGGGTTTTTAAGTGTTCTTTCTTACAGAAATTCAGTTTTCAAATACTGTTATATGAAAAATAATTCTCACTATTATTTTTAGTGATTATCCCTGATTTTACAGTTGTTGCCCTAATATGAAGCTCATAGCAGCTTATTACCCACAGTTTACGTGACATTGCATCACCAAAGTGAAATCGGAAATGGACTGCATGGGTTTTGTGCCCTTCAGCGCCCTTGATGTCCCCCTCCAGGAAGCCACTGATTGAATGACAACATTTTAACAAAATCATACCTAACCTCCATTCTGCATGCTCCAAAAAGAGTGCAAATCAAGAGTTGACGCAATCAAATGAGTCAGGGAGAAGGGTTTTAGAAAAAGATATTCATGTAACTTTTATCATTAATTTCTTACTCTCGTGTTGTTCCAAACTTACATGACTTTAATTTTCGAGTTTGACAGACTCCTTTTATTTCCTTTATAAATGGAATCCCTTCAATAATCAAATACTCTGGTATACTCAATAATCACAAATAACTTTCTGACTAAAGAAACCGAAACAGGTTTAGAGCACCATAACGTCAAGTAATTAATAACACAATGTTACTTTTTACATTAACTACCCTTTTAAAATAAATTTCATCCAACAGTATGAACAGAGTACCAGAGCATGACATGGGCAGTTCTTTTTCATCTCGCTGATTGATGTGTCCACAATTGACGTAGTCCATTCCTCATTTATGCCGGTCGAGTTCAACCTAATTAAAATATTTCCTTCGCACAACTCAAATGCGTTTGTCGATGGGGAGAAAGGGAAGTGGTGCGTGACGACATGCTCTGCAAGTGCTTGTGACGTTTTGACAGGAAGCCTTGAATCCATCCATGCAATGCTAACTTTAGCTGAGTTCTTTGCCTACCAACTTTGATTTCACCACTTCTTGGCACAATGGCAGGAGGCTCAGCTGAAAATCAACTCCATTCTGCATCAACCTAGACATAGTTTTAACAAGTGGAAGGTCTAAGATGTAAATCCTCCTGGTAATATTATAATAATCTTTATTGTACATTTGCATTGCTGAATATAAACAAGAGCAAGCATGATTATTTACAGTTTAAGACTAACTATTCTTTATCCCAGTGGTCTTGACTTTATACTTGCTGTGGAGGTTGTTTAGTAACTGCTGCTGTAAAATTACTTTACTTAATTTCTTTGTTTGGTTCCTTTTCACCTCTTTTTAAAAGTACAACTAATTTCTTAAAACTTTGTGAAGTGTAGCTTTAAAAGAAGATGAAAACCTCTGAATTTGCCAAACTGAGAGTATACATGCAAGAACATGGGTACTAGAGATTTGAAACATAGACCTTTCGTTGAAAACGTAAACGTAACATTTGAACTTGTCTCTGTGGCACACATACAAACTAATCACAGTATGTGCACTGACTGCAAAATGAACTTTGCACAGTCTGTCTAGAGACAAATATTGTCCATAAAACAGGTTAGGGTTTTGCCAGAATAGGTACATTTACTAAAATTTGCCAGGTTATTGGATAACAGAGTTTTATTTTTTAGTCTGAAGTAGGGATGTAATGGTATTGTAAATACCGTCGTACCACAATATCAATTTCTTCAATACTACCATGGTCGCATGACTCGATAAAACGATAGGTCTTCTGAGAAAAGTTTGCTCAGGCAAATGGAGCGAACGGGAGGTAGCGGGAACTACAATTCCCGTCAGCCCAAGCGTGCCCATCATTCTTTGTGGTCTGTTGTCAATACATATCAGTGTTTCCAACTTAGCGACTTTGTCTCTATATTTAGCGACTATTCAGACCTCCTTGGCGTCATTTTTCCCTAAAAGCAACTAGCGACACATCTAGAGACTTCTTGGACAAACCTCAGCGAGTCTCCGGTACTGCCCCGTTAGCGCGAGCCCTTGTTCTCCCAGCGCACGGACACCTCTCTCTGCGTCTGTTCTGTTCAGCGAGAGGCTGAGAAGAGAAGGGCTTTCAGTTAAAATAGATATTATGTTGCTTCTAACTCTATTTTACATGCAAATAAAGCCAAAATCACAGCATAGCCATTGTCTATATCTTATGGGTACTTGGTTTCATTGTTATGAATTATAAACATAATCATATAGCCATAAACGATTATAAATAAGGATTTTAATCTAGATTAACATCTTGTAAGGTAAAGCTAATTCAGTAGGTCTTATAATGGCGTGCATTTGAGTCACTATTTCATATTCATTCCATTTTTCTGACAACAGAAACCATTTAAAATATCAGTGAAAACAGTTTTATTGAGAATAAAGGTGCATTGAATAACATTATGTGACCACAGAGAAGCAATAATGAATATGCAAATTGATATTTAACGTCATCTAGCAATCTAAAGCGGGTTTTAATTCAGATGTGTGGAAGTTTTAATAATGTTTTGTTGTTAAAATTCAAGTTCCTGTTTCAATTTTTACAGATAGATGGCTAATGTGTGTGCCATTGATAGGTTCAGTGTTCATATAAACTGTTTAATAAACACTTCTGGCACTTTTTTTGAGTCTCTTAATTATTTTTGTTTTTTATGTAAATGATTCAGTAAATACCGTACCGTGCCATTCATACCGAGGTATTACCGTACCATGAAATCTTGATACCGTTACATCCCTAGTCTAAGGTAATGCATTATTTCATAAAAATATGTAATCATGTTACTTGATCCTTGTGGAATGTAATATATTACGTTAATTTTTAAGTAATTTTGTCACCTGGGGTGCTTGCTTATTTAGGTTTTTTAACAACAAAAAAATCTAAACGTTATATATATTTGGCAACTGCCAAATCCCTTTCACACCAAAGGTACAAACTATTTACTTGAAAAAAGTAATTTGAGTAACACTGCCTGTCGCTAAATAAAATCCCTAAATATCACAAAACAAATTCTAATTTGTCAAATTACATGTCACAGTTCGCAACTAGAATAAGCTACAATATGGAATAGTAGCCTTCAAAATTCCAGCCAAATGAGACTGCATTTCCTTTGAACTTTGGTAAACCACCAAAGAGCAACAATCATTTGAAAGCTTACCGGAAGCAAAGTCCACAAACATTGTTTATCACCAGAGGAGATGGATATTTATAACTGTATTCGATGCTGGTCACATCTTTAGTGTTCTGAACAATTCAATTCTCAATATAAGCAATAAGAGACAAAAGCAGTGGAGTACAAAATAGAAAAAGAGAGAAAGTGCTGTGTGATATCTTGGGCTGCAGAGCCACTTAGCAGACAGAGAGGGAATAGCAGAGACTAAACTGAAAAAAAGATGCAGGTGATCATCATTTGGGACCCCAGCGGTTCTCTAAGAAGTGATTTCAAAGTGTACACACTCATCACACACTTTGTTGCTCTTTTTATGATTAGTGCTCAAAAGTAAATCAGGTCAGGATGGATATTTGATGGTTACAGAATGGGACACTTCTTTGATTTTCGTCAAACCTTTTGTCAGTCTCAAAAGAGTGCATAAATAAGGCTTGCAGTTATTATAACCCTCCTTCTCCAACTTTTAGAAATTTCTACTTTCATTCCCCAACTTTTCTAATCAGTCCTACAATGGTGCCTTCAGGTGAATCACCAAATCCTAATTCCGGGAAACATCACTATAATTATGGCACGTTATTATTAATATTATTCTGCGCAGACCTTAGGAGCAGTTTTGTGCTATGCAGACACAGATAAGACCTAAAATCGTGCACCCTACTTAGCAGAGGTATGTTATTACTTGTCAAAGTGAGCAGATTTATGGTAAAACTATCCAGTAGACTTATAGGATGATGATACACAGGACAACTTTGGGAAATATTTCATGTATTGATTCATATCATATTATCCATGATGTAAAATATAAAAGTACAGTACAAGTACATGATTCTGTACATAAATGAAGATTAATTTAATGGCTTTTCAGTATATAAACATAAATACTACTGTTCAAAAGTTATTTTTAAGACATTAATACTTTTATTCTGCTAAGGATGCTTTAAATTGATAGAATATGGCAGACTTTTACATTATTACAGAAAAAAAATTTTTACCGAATAAATGCTTTGTTTTCAACATTAATGATGAGATTAAAAAATGTTTCTTGGGCATCAAACAAGCACATTAGTATGATTCTGAAGGATCTTGTGACCCTGAAGACTGGAGTAATGGCTGATGAAAATCAGCTTTTCCATCACAGGAATAAATTAAATTTTAAAATATATTCAAATAGAAAGCAGTTATTCAAAATAAGTATATTATTTTACAGTATTACTGTTTTTACTGTATTTTTGAGCAAATAAATGCAGCCTTAGCAAGCATTATCAACTTCTTTTAAGCCAATGACTGGAAGTACCTATTTTGAACATTTTTATATAAAAATATGGTTATGAAGGAGGTCTTTATCACTGAGCCAATGAGTCTGACACCAATTCCATGACAATCATTTTAGCAGTCTAGACCCAATCGCCATTCTGCATGCACTGATCTTAGTCAGGACCCCCCTCCAGGCCCCTTAACTAGGGTTCTGACCTGGATTGTTTGCAAATCAAGCACTGACTCAACCAGATGAGTCAGACTGTGCAACAACAGAGTGTATTTATTTGTGACTGCTGCTGCGCTGCAGGGGCGATGCAGAGTGGTTGAGAACGTGGGCGTTGTTTGTGCATATTTGTTTATTATTCGTAATCACTCTGTCCCACCGAGTCGTTCACGGGTACTGTACTCCCCGAGGGCCTGTACTACTGGTCAGGAGAGGACGTAACCCTGACAGCACTCTCTAAATTAGTAATCAATAGGATCACATTAACGATCAGCCGGACAATAGAAAATGAAGTCTTGCTGTGGAGATTCGTTTCACTGCCTGCATGATCAATCACAAGAGAAAAGGGATTACAGTTAAAGGAATGGTTCTCACAAAAAGATCTGTAATTTACTTCCCCTAATGTCATTCCAAAACCTCTTCTGTTAAAGTGGCCTTATTATGGGTTATGAAAGGTTCATATTTTGGTTTTGGGAGTCCCAAACAATAGGATGACATGCACTGCAAGATCAAAAATACTTTCATTTAATTTCTTATAATATGCATTTATTTTTACCTTTTGTGTTCAGTGACTCCCAAACGATTCTTTCAGTGATTCATTTTTCTAAACCCCTCCGGCGATCGGTCGATTTCATTTAAAGCAGCGTTTGTGAGCTTTTATCACTCCATGGCACCTAATGGCAAAGAATGAATTGGTATTTTTATTCAGAGTAACCCGAAAAGACCAGCAAGTAGTACCAACAAGACAGTATGACAGTAAGGTTTCATTTTGACGTCAACATAAAACGTCTTGGTACTCGTTTTAAAAATGACTCGTTTGTATGATTCAGTTGACTCTTTCTTTTGAGAGACTATAACTTTATACACAGCGTACTTTCAGATCTAAAACTTTGCAGAATGTTTTAATTCAGTTCCCCTTCAGTCAAGGTCACTTCGACGTTACATATGGGATCTCACGTGAGAGACCAATCGCCTTCGTGTCTTTGGAAAAGGCCAATGAATATTGGCGTGCAATAATCACAGCCAGGTGCACCTTATCACAGTGTGAGTATAAGAGGGCATGGCTGGATTGCACATGCAGTATCGAGTCTGCTGGAGGAGAACACTTTCATTTTCAAGAGTTCCTGTCCAGAGTTCATGCTCTCTCGTCGTTGCAGCATATTCAACTGGGCTGCTGTCAACAGACCGTGAGACTGGCAACCTTTTTAAAGGCTCAAAAGAGTGCCAGTCTTTTTGCTCGTCAGCAAGAGACCTCACCATTGAGTGCGCGCAGTGCCGTGAGAGGTGCTCCTGCGCAACCGGGCATCAAAAAAGAGCAATTTCATCACGGTTTCATAGCCATTCTCCGAAATGTCTATGAGACCGTGCAGCAGTTTCCTTACCTCTTCAGACGGACACGATCGCTGTCTCTCATGCTTGGGCCGGGAGCATGCTGAAGCAGGGCTCGTGGATGACTCATGCGTTTATTTGTGAGGGCATAACCATCGCTACACTGCGTTCGCGCCTCTCGTTCGCTAGACAGCTACCCTCGTGCACTTCCTGGGGGATCGCACGGTGACTTTGCAGAACGTTTTGCGGGACGAGAGTGCTCCGCGAGCATCTGCCATTGCCTGTAGTTCTGTCATGGTGTTCTCTAAGGCGTGCGCTCCCCCGAATACCGGGCCCAGCATACCTCTGGAGACATGATGTCTTCCACTGCATCAGAGGGAGAGTCGAGCGATGAGGCGTTCCCGGTGCGGGGTGGAGGTCGTCCGTGGCCGCTGCTCCGTCCCAGGCGCCTTCGACCGTTACGTCTCGGCTAGATGATTGGTTCCTGAGTTCTCGGACCGTGGCCCTGTCGCTGTCCTCCTCGGTTCCTTTCTTCCCGGAGGTGCGTGAGAAGCTGACCAGGTCGTTGCGAGCCCTATACTCGTCACGCCTGACCACCAGCTCCTCTCCCCTCTCCACCCTTGACGGAGGTGCAGCCCAGGGGTACGTGGCCATCCCCCAGGCCGAGCGCACTGTTTTGAGTCCACACAGCAGCACCTCCTGGCATGGACCGCCGTGGCCCCCCTCGTCCGCTCTCACGGGCCGGGCTTACAACGCCACCAGGCAGGCTGGCCGTGGGTGTGGGACGCCGCCCGTTCCTGAACACTCGTAGCTCCAAGAAGCGCCCCTGACATGGGCAGCCCGGAGGTGATGGTGATTGCTCCTCGGGGAACAGGAACACCCGTGACCCCACCCCCGGTGGAGGGCCTGGAGCGGTATCTTCTACGGAAGAGGGAGCAATCATCCACACCTCTGGGTCCAGTGCCCCGAGGTCTCCATCTAACCACTCTGTTTTCTCCTCAGATGCAGACCCGGAGCCCTGGATCCCCAGCGCGGGAACCAGCGGAGAAGGTAAGGCCTGCCAAGAGCGGCCGGACTCGCCCCCAGGACGTTCAACCTTCTGTGGCCAGTCCCCTCCCTGGTTCCCCACCAGGCTGCCCCACGGCGGGCACGGCTGTCACCGTACCCTTGATACCCCTGGCGACTCGGTTGGAAGCCTGGTTACAGCTCCCCATCCTTTCGCGGTGGTTGATACGGACGGTACACCTCGGCTATGCGATTCAATTCACCAAGCGCCCGCCCAGGTACAGAGGCATTCTCTATACCCATGTTCACTCGGAACACAGATGCCGCTGTCCTCCGTACGGAGGTTGCTGTCTAACTGGCGAAGGATGCAATTGAGCCTGTCCCTCCAGCCGAGATGACGTCTGGGTTTTACAGTCCCTAAAAGAGCGGTGGGCTGAGACCAATCCTGGACCTCAGAGCCCTGAATCGGTCCTTTCTCAGGCTGCCATTCAAGATGCTCACGCCGAAACGAAAACTAACATGCATCCGGCACCAGGATTGGTTTGCAGCCATCAACCTGAAGGACGCATACTTCTATGTCTCGATCTTTAATTATTTAATATGAAATTATTTCAGAGGCTCCTGGGGCATGTGGCAGCCACAGTTACGCCGCTGGGGCTTCTCCATATGAGACCGCTTCAGCGTTGGATTGGCGTTTCCCCGCCGCCTATTCAGCCCGTGGACAGACCTTGCCTTCCTGCGTGCTGGAGTACCCATGGGACAAGTGTCCAGGCACGTCGTGATACACACGGATTCCTCCCGACACATGTAGCAACTCGCCCGTCATCTGTTCCTGCTCCTCCTCAACTGTGCAGCCAATCAGCTTTCACGGCAGTCCACCCACCCTGGAGAGTGGTGGCTCCACCCCCAGACAGTCCAGCTGATATGAAGCCACTTCGGCAAGGTGGGGATAGACCTCTTTGCCTCCCCCGAGTCTGCCCATTGTCGTCTGTCCTATTCCCTGTCTGAGGCACCCCTCGGCACGGATGCACTGGCACACAGCTGGCCTCCGGGGCCCAAGTACGCCTTTCCCCCAGTAAGCCTCCTTGCACAGACCCTGTGCAAGATCAGGGAGGATGAGGAGCACGTTCTATTGGTAGCGACGTACTGGCAACCCCAGACCTGGTTTTCAGACCTAATGCTCCTTGCAGCAGCCCCTCCCTGGAAAATCCCCTTGAGGAGAGACCTTCTCTTTCAGGGGATGGGCACGATCTGGCACCCGCGACCCGATCTCTGGAACCTACACGTTTGGCTCCTTTCCAGCCTGCCAGCGGCCGTGATTAACACCATCTCTCAGTCTAGAGCCCCCTCTACGAGGCAGGCCTATGCTCTGAGATGGGGTCTGTTCTTCGACTGGTGCTCCTCATGCCACGAGGATCCACAGAGATGTTTGATTGCAGTTGTGCTTGCCTTCCTGCATTAAAGGTTGGAGCGCAGGCTGTCCCCTTCGACTATTAAAGTGTATGTTGCGGCCATCGCAGCATACCATGATGCAGTGGATGGTCAATCCCTAGGTAAGCACCAACTCATCGTAAGGTTCCTTGGAGGGGCGCGTCGGGTTAATCCCCTGAGACTGCCCCCGGTAAGCTCTTGGGACCTTGTCGTCGCCCTAACCGGCCTGCGGCTTGCTCCCTTTGAGCCCTTGGCTTCAGTTGAGCTAAAATACCTGTCATTAAAGA
>JAUMHI010000067.1:4702352-4712854 GCA_032359435.1 Enteromius unitaeniatus
ACGTCACATACGGGGCACGAGGCTACATTGCGCATGTCATGAACCGTCGAACCGTGCGACGCATGCATGCACCGAACTGAGACAAGAGTACCGAATGGTTCGTTTTTTTTCATGAACCGTGCCACCCCTAGTCCAAAGACAAACAAAGCTTGGAACGACATGGAAGTAGTTCAATTTGGGGGTGGAGTAACCCTTTAAGATTTTAGGCTATTTTTTGCTTTTATAACTTGTCTTTTGTCAAGCTAGCGGAAAAAAGCCTCCAGATCTATTGATTTCAATTATATGACTTTATATCTTTAAATGGCAGCTTTCCAAAAATTTTTTTTTTCTTTCATACACTAAGCCAGACACCTCCTGTTCAGTAGCACAAACTTTCCAGTTTAACAAATATTCTAATGATTTGTTAAGGCATTTCAGTGGTATGTTCTCAACATTTTATGTTATGTAATAAACATTTAAAGAATACCATTTTACTCTGAACTTTAATTCAATGTGTTGCTTGCATTTCCTTGTAATTACTTGTGAAATTTACTAGCAATTTCAAAGTACATCCTACAACACCGAATGCTCTTCTGGGACAGAAGTTGGGAAAGAACATCTTGTGCAACAGTAGCAGCTCTGTGCCCTAAAACGGGAACAAAGGAGCTGCAGTATTAATAGAAAAGTTTACAGCGGTCATTTCAAAGCCCTAAGGGTGTGGAAATGTTGAAATGAAGGAAGTAACAGTATCGGAAAACTAAAAAAAGGTTATTCGAGGGCAGGAGGTTGTGTGCTTAGTGTAGCAATGATCAAAGACCCTCTACCAGTGATTCCAGTGACTGAAATCTTCTCACGAAGCAAAGAGGCCAGCGCTGTAGCTCAGGGCCAGCTCTTGATGGATACTGATTAGTGCGAGCGTAAACACTTCCACACTCCTGGCGTGATCCCTTTGTATCAAACCTAAGATGGAATGATTATCTCCAATTTTTTTCCACTCCTTTGATCCTAAATTGCACCACCTTTGGTTCTTCTGTCCGATTATTGTACATTATTGTATCTCGCCTGCCGTGGCTCCTTTGAAACGTCTTGGTTTGTGTGACATCTTTAGAACTCTAACTCACTTCCTCCAGGAAACCTCTTGAGCTGCTGCATGTAACTTCACATGCATTTTTAGCTTCTTTTCCACACATACCGCTGCAAGTTTTTCCTTGTCAAAGTTACTCTTGAATAAATTGTTAAAGAGAGTGAGCTGATAAAGTAGTGATTTTGTTTCTTGCTGAATAAGAGACTAACCATCCTTACAAGTTGCTTGTCTGCCTGAATTAATTACTGCATTTCCATTAGAATACAGTATATGAGAACTGCACTAAATCGAGAAGTGGAGGTGCTCGAGATAAACAGTGAATGGCTAAAGGGTTGCTTTCTGCTTCAATGTTTAATCAAATAGTCATTTCTTTTTTTAAAAAATCAGCATTTCTTTGATCAAGAACACAGTCGAATATTAATATTATGAAATATTATGACAACATCTTCAGTGTCAAGACCTTTCAGAAAGCATTCTAGTAGGCTGATTTGGTGCTTAAAAATCCGTTGATTATGATCAATGTTAAAAACATGTTGCACTGATTAATATCTTTGTGGGCAAGCATACTGAAATTAATTCCCTTTTACCTGAAATACAAATATTTTATAACACTACACTGTTAAAGTAATTTTTTGAAAAGAAAAGAATACGCATTTTCAATGCAGTCGCAGACTTCTAGACTTGTACAGGTCAATATTCCCTGCTCAGCTTAACAAGTGGTTGCGGTTGACCTAGCTCATTAATGTCAATAGTCTATTCGCTCTCTTCCTGGTAAACATAATGAACAGCAAACAAAGTCTGAAATAACATCTGCCTCCTTTTATGCATCAGAATGTACTCAAAGCCCTGAAAATCATGCACCGAAAGCGTACTGCGCAGCCGCAAACCCAACAACCTCAGCACAGACTGTACATGCAGTATATTTAGAACGTATGCAAATCAACCTTATCTTCTCCTACCTGGTGTCTTTTCTCTCACTCTCTAAATGTAACGTACAGATCTTAGTTTCCTATGAAGTTTTAATTGGAGCCCCAAAAGCTTCTTAGTTTCCTTGCAGAGTCGTTCCGCAATACATCTATGGTGCAACTAATTACTTTTCCGAGCCAGCATAATCCCCAAGACAGATTCTCAAGCATTTCTAAAGATATTTATGACCTTTTTGAACACAAAGTGTTAGGTCACAGTGCCACGGACAGGTATATCTTCTAAATATTCAACATCCTGGAATTAATTGAGGATGAAAGTAAGTTTTACAAAAAGGTTATTTGGAAGGCTTACTAAAACACGAGTGCGAAAAGTCGATGGCAACACCCGGCATCTCTCAACAGAGCGGTCCTTTGTGCTGTACAATTTCCATTTCCTCATTTATCTTTTGGATACATCTTGCAGACTGACATGACATTAATGAGCAAAAAATTCTCTAAAACTAATTTGAGCCTCAAAGTTATGGGGGGTTTTATGCTAGATTTAGATAATGATGGAAAACCGGTTTTGAGTGGCACATCAAACTTCCCCTGGCTCATTTGTGCTCAGATCAGCACAGAACTCTCATTAAATGGCTTGCGTGCTGCAGACCGAAGTCTTTCATTGGCACAGGCGACCAGCAGACAGCCTGGAAAATAGCTGCTCAGAAACTGAGCGAGTGTTGAATTCTGGCAATACTTACTGTCTGAGTCACTCTCTTTAACTCTGGAGATGATACGCTTTGCTCTGACACAAATAACGTGGCTGGATCCACCATGGCGGGAATAAAGCAACCCTCTTATTGAGGTTTCAATTCATTTACAAAGTATTCCAGTTTTCTGCTCACCCTGATACGACATCATCAAACATGGCCAGTTAATGTGGACCAAAGCCATTGCAAAGTACCTCATCAGCTTTTGATGAAAGTAAGCAGTCATTTAACAGACAAGGACAATCTCGCCGGATCATTTCAAGCTGAGCTCGAACCAGCAACGCTGATTTGCTGATGCCACCACAAAACTCTGCAAACGACCTGTGATATGAAAGACACATTAGACATACATCGGGGTGTGTTTTGTTTTGGGGTTTTTTTAGAAAAAGACTGGAGTAATGACTGCTGAAAATACAACTTTGCTTTCACAAGAATAAATACATTTTAAAATATATAGAAACATTTTATTTTTACTAGTAATATTATTTAACAATATTACTGCCTTTTCTGTTATTTTGAAAAAATTCTAAATATAATTATAAAATAAATCATTAAAAACATTCAAATCTAATTAAAAAAAATCGTATGTTTGATCCCAAACTTTGGAATAGTGTGCATTTCAAAAAATGAAAAGGGTTATAATAGTTAACTAAAACTGAAACTAAAATTAACTTAAAATTTTAAAACATTAAAACTTTAACTAAAAAGTAAAATAAAAACAGAAAATATAAATATAAAAACTTATTTTGTCCTTTTCCCCAAAAGTTTCTGCAAAAGAAAATTATGATGGTAAATAATTAGTTTTGTTATGTTTGTCATCTACTAACACAAAATTCTAGCAATATGTATATTGTTTGTTAAAAAATTAAATCAATGTCAATGGGGAATAATGCTGCTTGCCCCCCAGATGGGGTAGTTACTGCATCAACCAGCAAGAGCCAACTTGTCAGCTAAACCTAGACCCCTTGGACCAGTCTTCACAGAGACCCCAGGTGGGAAACTTTCAGGAAAGAAGGGTGAGGTGGATTCTGTTCAGAGCAACTGGGGCAATGTGGCACAACAGGAGAGGAACTGAGCTTGGAGCGGCTCGTTTAATTTGTAACGCAGTCGTGGAAAACACAGTGAGCTAAGTCTCTGGACGCAAGGTGCCATCTCTGAGGGTCCGAAAGCAGATGGATGGGGGGTGGGGGGGTGCGGGGGAGGCCTGGCAGACAGACAGAGAGCTCAGGCTGTCATACACGCAGAGCTAAGTGACAGCCACCAGCGTGCAGGACCAATTGCTACAATATGGCACCTTGGCCCAGGCCATCACGGGCAGCCTGGCAGGCCGTTCATCTCTAAGGAGATGTACGGTCAGACAGAATGGTGCTTTTTTTCTCCACCTTTCCCTTTATACAACAAATTCCTCGTAAATGCAATCCTACTTGGCTCCAACTTCAATCTCCGCTATCAGCTGTACAGATTGACCGCTTGTGTATCCTGTACTTTCCCTCACTCAATAAGCGCCTCTAATTATGTTGCGTGAACAAAAGAAAACTACAACAGATGTTTGTGTTGTGCAGCACGGGGTCTGAATGAGAGTAGGAAATTGAAAGGGGAAACATCTCTTGAAAACAAACACAAATTGCATGAAATGTACTCAAAAATATATGTTTTTAATTAGCTTCATTCAATTAAGGGTAGTTTTTCAACTAAATTAAATTACGCCTTTTAAACAACAAAAAAAAGAAGTTTAGTCTTGTTGTCAGAACTTGAATTTTGGCATGCTGGCAGCTAACATATGATAAAAAAAAAAACTGAAAGCATATTGTATTTTAGCAGAATAATACATGAAACTACATTATAAAAAGGACAGTTGACGTAAAAAAAAAAAAAAAAATTCCATACATTCGATTATGACCGCAAATTATGCTATATAGATAGATAGATAGATAGATATGTATCACTGATGCTAAGAATGGTGAAGAATCAGCCTAGAACTACCCGGGACGAGCTGGTCAATGCCGAGAAGAGAGCTGGGACCATCGTTTCCAAGGCTACTATCAGTAATACACTAAGACTTCATGGTTTAAAATCACACGGAAGGTTACCCTGCTTAAGTCAGCCCATGTCCAGGCCTGCCTGAAGTTTGCCAGGGATCCAGGGGAGTTATGGGAGAAAGTCCTGTGATCAGATGAGACCAAAGTAGAACTTTTCGTCTTAACTCCATTCGCCATGTTTGGAGGAAGAAGAATGAACAGTATCATCCCAATAATACCAGGACAACCAGGGAACAGGACGACTGCACTGTATTAAGAAGAGGATGAAAGGGGCCATGTATTGTGACATACTGGGCAAAAACCCCCTTCCCTCAGATAGAGCATTAAATATGGGCCGTGGCTGGGTCTTCCAACATGACAATGACCCAAAGCACACAGCTAGGAAAACCAAGCAGTGGCTCCGTAAGAAGCATATCAAGGTTCTGGAGTGGCCTAGCCGGTCTCCAGACCTAAATCCAATGGAAAATCTTTGGAGGGAGCGGAAACTCTGTGTTGCTCAGCGACAGCCCCAAAACCTGACACATCTAGAGAAGATGGAGGAGTGGGCCAAAATCCCTCCTGCAGTGTGTGCAAACCTGGAGAAGAATTACAAGAACCGTTTGACCTCTGTAATTGTTAACAAAGGCTTCTGTACCAAATATTATATTTTTTTGACTCAAGTGATCAAATACTTATTTGACACAGTAATTCCTAAATAAATTGTTTAAAAAAAATCATACAATGTGATTTCCTGATTTTTCTTTTTAGATTCTGTCTCTCACAGTGGAAATGCACCTATACTGAAAATTGTAGACCCTTCCATGATTTCTAAGTAAGAGAACTTACAAAATGATCAAATACTCATTGACCTCACTGTATTTATGTATGTATGTATATATATATATATACACTGTATAAATATAAGGTTATTAAATAATTATAATAATTGAATATATTATATATTTCAAATATTGTAATGTATTGTGTCATATTTGTAATGTCATAATACAATTCATAATTGTATCCATAATAATTTCTTTAACATACATGTCACCATGGACCAGCCTATTTTTCGAAATCTAAAAGCTGGATAAATAAAATTTTTTAAGTTTGGTTTGTTAGAATACGACCACATTTAGGACAATGTTGAGATTGAACTATTTGAAAATCTGGAATGTGAGGGTGCAAAAAAAAAAAACACCTTTAAAGTTGTCCAAACAAAGTTTTTAGCAATGCTTATTACTAATACAAAAAAAAATTATATTGAGGGTAGAAAATATCAATATGGAACATGATTTCTAACATGAAAATGATTTTTGGCATAAAATATATTTTGACCCTTAAAATGAATGTATTGTTGGCTATTGCTACAAATATACACATGCAACTTAAGAGATGGTTTTGTGGTTTAGCATCAGATTAATGTGTGTTATTATAGAAAACAGTTCTGATGATCATCAATAAAAAAAAATTATTGTATTATAGCATCTACCAGCAGGAGCTATAGGGTCATACTAATAACCCAACCCTGAGCCCTTGGTCATGGCAATGTATATAAAAATTACGGGTGGGCATAGATTAATTTTTAAAATCTAGATTAATTTTGAAATTACTACCCAAATAATGACTAAAAGTAAAGCCCTATTTCAGATGGGACTAGTTTTACAGGGGGTCGTTAGAGAATGTTTTGTTTCACAGATGTACTTGGTTATTTTAATCCCATCTGAATCTACCATGTCTGTGTTTTTCTCTCACAACCTCTGTGATAATTCTAGAGTCCGAATGCGATTTCCTTGTGTGTTCAATGCGATACGCCATAGATGCTCTTACCGCACGCACGTTTAATATATTTTCATAAATAAAATAAATAAATAAATAAATACAAATAAAGAGCCAGATCACGTAAACTGTTAAGACTGGCTATTGTAATATCAGTATCAGGTAAGATTACTCACGTTCATTTCTGCACTCGGTTACATATGTCATAATTATCAAAATTAAACATGGGTTTACTACAAATAAAAAACATAATAGTTGAACTAGCCATTCAGCTTCACCATGGTGTTCATGATTATACTAATTGTAATCAATCTGAATGACTATAGCAGCACGCATACAGAGTGCGTGATCTCTGTGACACAGAGATATTAGTCCCGTTCGAAATGGTACATGAAAATCACGGACGACAGGTGATAAGAATCGAAGCTCACATGTACAGTAGTTTAGAAAACGTGTCCCATCCGAATAGGGCTACAGTGTAATTCGGTGAAAGTCATCATAGCTTGCGTAGTATAGACCCAGCTCCCAACACAACTTTGTGAATAGATTAACGGTGATATTTTCTTTATCGGGCGATAAGAGTCTCACATTAATGCAGCACATTAACGCCGATAACGGCCCACCACTAATAAAAATACGAAGTATGAAAGTATAAGAAAAAGTATGTACAAATATCATATCGAGACCAGATGTTTAATGGTTTCTGAGTCCTTGGAGACGGCCTGAAAACTGGCAGAGTGCTATTCTAATGATTAATCGTGGGCAGGTGGGGTCTTAGTGGCACTATGGCGTTGTATCTGCCTGTTTATTCACCCTCTGCTTTCAACCAACCTCATCCTCTCCAGCGCGTCATTCATTAAATTTACAGCCGTCCACAGAGAAGCTATGCTAATGAGATTTATCCACAGGCTCTTTGGAGGTAACTCCCACATGGTTCATCTTTAGCTTTAATCCTCCTAACAACCGTCATTCCATCAGCATGCGAATCCCACCTATTGGCGTTTACCTAAAAATAAACAAGGTGGAGAAAGAGGTAGAAAATCAGACAGATGGATGGATGATGGCACATCATACATTATGGGGTGGGCACCGCTGTCCAACTTGCAATAATCAGTTTGCAGACAGGACAACATTGTTCTGGCTTAATCAGCATCACATACTGGCAAAGCAGGAAAAGAGGCTACAGTCTTACGGTCTTATTAGATATAATAATAATATAAAAACACATCATCTTAGCCATCAGAATGACTGAATCATTCATTAAACTCAGAGTGTTTCCAGAGTGCTTATTAAAGCCTCATCAAATCAGTGTATGCCCGCGGAGGGCGCCGTCTCAGCTCAGAGATGCTCACTCAGTATGCAGCGCTGAAGTCATTGCTAAGTCTGTTGCCTTTTATTTCATGGCTTGCCCATCGATCCCCTGCGCCGCTGAACCTTTGTTTGGCCTGCAAAGCCCGAGACATAAATCAAGGTCTGGCTACAGAAAGTTTCTCCACAGGAAGTGAAAAGGGAGGGAACTGCATGGGGCTAAGATGGAAACAAAGCAACCAAAGACTTTTTTTTTTTTTTTGGAGTAATACCATCAGGTTTTTATAATGAACAACAAAATAAATGATTGGTGCCCTGACAACATCTGGTGAAAGCTATAGAGTGGGTTTTGGTTTACTGGTTGAATCTTCGAAACCTGTCAAGAAAACATCTTGACATCCAAAAATCTAAATTTTAAAATATTTAAAATTAAACAACTACTATTAATAATAATAATAATAATAATAAATACATTAAAAAGTAAATTTAAAAGTTTTTTTTAGGATCAATTAAGTTGAAATCTTATTACCGGACTGCAAAAAAGTTATACTATTTAGTTTATAAGAAATTACAATATATATATATATATATTTTTAATGGTATTCATTTAAATTTTTAATTTTGATCTACTTTGTATAAAAAAATACTTACTAAAACTGTTTTGTTTTATTTTGTTTTACCTTAATTTACTCATAGATTAAGTGCAGCTTAAGAAAATCTTTTAGAATTGCGACCCTAAATTTTATATACGTTTTCATATTAATATAAATTGGCCTCTATATCTACCTTGGAAAGACATAGCTATAAATGGACCCTGTGGACAAACTTATATTCATTAATATAGAAAACTGTTGTTTTACCAGGACATGATTTGATGAAATTCATTCTTGTCCATTCATAAGTTGTCAAGCTCCTTAACAAACAAGCTCCTTAAAGAAACAGTTAAATTCAAAAATGAAAATGTGTCTTAATTTACTCATATAATTCACCTTATACTTTCTTCTTAGAACACAAAAACTATAATTCCAAAGAATACTGTATGTTTGCCGCGCAATGAAAATGAATTCAGAAATTATGCCTCATTAAGGAATTAGTGGACTATGCATGTGCTATACACCAATTCTGTCGTAGCCATATGATTCAAGGAGGAACAAACTAAAGTTTAACTCACTGTTAGCTGAAAAAAAATTACAGATTTTTTTATATTTTGGTACTATCCCTTTAAATGCTTGTGAATGTCTTCAATTCCCGTTCTAAAACTTTGGACAGCACGACTACAAACAACAACACTTCCAGTACTCACAGACTTTGCACATTTCCCAATATGCATTGTTTCACAAGCAACCTAAGGTTTTTATCTCCTGTGCACCATCCGCAACACAATTCACCACTGCTGAAGCTCCATGAGCTATAAAATCACCATTATGGCACAAGTTGAGCTGATAGGAAATTCACTTGAGAAGCACATTAAGTTGGAATAGTATGCATGTGTTCCTCCCCCCGCAACCCCCTTCCTGGTTATCTTCAGCTTTGCTCAGTAGGAAACTCATTAGCTTCTTGAGCTGGGCATGGAAATAAAACTCTGGCACACTTTGTCTCCATTTCTGAGAAAATTAATTAGAGAGAACAGACACCATCGCCGATGTGCCAGCCTCTATTCTGACAGTTGCTCCTTTTTTTCCCCAAGTATCATCATTTCCTGCTGTTGTTGTCGCTTTAGAAATGCTCTGCGCGTCTAAGGGATTGTGGTATCGATCCACTCAGACCTGTTAAAAAACTCTGGATTAAATTTGCTTGTCTCTGGGTTTGCTGGTCATGCTTTTAAAAAATACTGTTTACTGTGTAAGGGGAGACGGTATTGAATTTTAGTGTCTTGGTAGTGTATTGGGCCATTTACACAACGTGCACGCTCCATCTCTTTAACACAGGCGGGCAGAAAATTACATGGGATATCTTGGATCTTTTGTTTATTTATTTATTTATGGGTGTTAACAGAGAAGCTTGCGGCACTACACAAATTGTGCTACACCTTATCTTTTTGGTCTGTAATATTCCTTACTGGATACTCCAACTCTATCTGTGAACGCAATACATGTTTTCCCCGTATCGCCAAAACCAATCACGTTCCCTCCTTCCTCACCGAGTGTGTGTGCACTTGTTAACAGATAAGGCCAAACTCCTTTACCAAAGGACAATCATAAAGAAATAACAGCATTGTCTTATGCAGACACCGTGAAACTTAGTTCATGTTGTTAGTAGGGTAATCAGATGAATATGTTACTATAATATGATTAACTAAGATGTGCTACTGATTTCAAATCAACTAGATATAGCACGACCTAATGAAACGGAATGCACTGTTTTTAAACTTGACACATAAAAATTTGCTTTTCATTGCAATAGATGCTGCAAAACAAGACAATGCAATGACCAAGGATATCTTTTTGCATGTGAATGTTTTTTTGGAATAATATCATGAGCTTTTTATTTTTCAATAAGTGCTCTGACAACAACTTTTGAGAGCTGTGGAAAATCCAAATAAATCAATTAAATATGTATTATTAAATATTTAATTAAACTGTTGTTCACCCCCATTTTTGACTAAGTGATTTTCTAGCTTTGTGCATTAAGTATATTTATAAAAAATCTAGCTTTTTTG
>JAUMHI010000067.1:4712954-4741523 GCA_032359435.1 Enteromius unitaeniatus
ATCTGTGGCATTTTGCTGTGAGACAAAACTGCACATTCCAGGGTGGCCTTTTATTGTGGGCAGTATAAGGTACACCTTTGCACTACTCATGATGTCAGATCAGCATCTTGATGTGGCACACCTGTGAGGTGGGATGGATTATCTCACCAAAGCAGAAGTGCTCACTATCACACATTTAGACTGATTTGTGAACAATGTTTGAGAGAAATGGTAAGATTGTGCATCTGGAATGAATTTTAAATCTTTAAGTCCATCTCATGAATGGAAACAAAGGTGTTGCGTTTATATTTTTGTTGAGTGTATATTCAAATTTACAATATTACTAATTACTAAATGCAGCTTAAAAGAGTCTTTCGAAATTGCAACCCTAAACCTTATATATGTTTACATATTAATATAAAGTGGTCTCTACCTTGAACAGATAGCTAAACAGACCCTGTGGACAAACTTCTATTTGTAAATACAGGAAAACAACAATCAATATACTTTTTTTAGCATGGTTTGAAAGGTTTTCTCAGCAAAAGTTGAAAATGTGTGATACACCAACATACTATGTGTTTAATATTAGGAGCTATTATCAATGGAAAAACTTGGACCAACCTTCTACATGCCTGTTGAGTGTCTTCAGCTTCTACTCATTGTTGTCCTCTTTTCTCACTCTTGATTGAGGGTGGAGTGGGTTATTGAACTCTGGGTAAAACACCAGAGGGACTTGACGCCCTCTTGTAGAAGAGGTGATTGGGAGGTGGGGGTTTTTTTCCAGCCGGAGCAGGACGAGAGGAGCAGCTTCTTGGTGATATAAAACATTGATCAGCATTGATTTTGTGTGTCTGCGAGTGCACCGCCCTCTCTGTCTCTCCTCGCTTGCCACCTTACCGTCTTTCAGGCTAAGCTATGAAACGATGTTTACTCCACGGTCTCTTAGTGGGCGGCATTTTGTCTGAACAGAAGATGGTGGAAAAATCTATACAATAGATAAATAGAAGAAAAAATGTAACCTTCTCAGGGAATGAAGAAAGAAGAGGGAACCAGGGATAAAGGGAGGGAAGAAAATGGAATAGGTCCATTTTCTGCTCCGTGCCACAAGGTGTGAAGGTGTCCTTTTAGTGAGGCTCTGCAATTCATCCTCCAGAATTTATGAGTTCCATCGACACCATCCTAAAATAGGCATTAATCAAAACCGTATTTCAACCAAATGTTTCCTGTCAAACATGCAGTTGTTGTATAGTTGCATTGGTGTTAAGTTTCAAACTGTTGTCTTAAAGTTAACTTTAGGAACTGACTGTATATTGACGCCAAAATGAAACATTAGCATATTGATGGTCTGAATTAAAAAGCAAAGTAATTTTTTAACTCTAGGTGTCGCTTTTGAGGGGTTAAAAAATCATTACTACTACTTTAAATTAACTCGACCAATCACTGAAGGTGTTTGAAAAAATTAATCACTTGGGAGTGAACAAAACAAATCTTATTAAACAAATAAGAAATAAAATTTAAATGCACAATATAAGAAAATTAAACTGCTTCTTGATTTTGCATGCATGTCAACCTGTTGTTTGGGACTCATAAAACCAAAATATGAACCTTTCATAACCCATAATAGACCCACCAGGTGGGCCCACCAAGTAATCTGAGTTTGTGCCCCGGGGTTTCCGCCATGATTTGGAATTCCACGACCACTGAAAATGTACAGTTGCATTTCATTTCTCACTCTTGCAGAGCTATTAAATCCTGCGCTCTGGATTTTCTTCAGCAAGTTCAGGCAAAGGTGGCGCAGTGTTAAGGGAGTTCGACACTCAGCAAGGACATCAGCGCTTTGCTGCAGAGCTCGGGAGCCTGGCCTAAAGCTTCCGACTGCCCGTCAGCGAGGCATGGAGGCCACAGTGCTGAAAATCCCATCAAGCCGCAGTTCCAGGTCCACGCGCAAGAAAGATGAAGCATGCTAGCTCATCAGGGGACACGGCCAAGCCCTGATGCCTCTCCTCTTCTTGTCCCCCTCCCCAAAACTCTCTCCACCTCTCTTTCGCATTCACTTCCCTTCAGGGAGAGTGTTGCAAGGCCAACAAGCCGGAACCCCATGCACTGGCCTCAGGGGCTGTCGCTCGCTTGTTGAATAAAGGAGCTGACTGGCTGATTGATAGACCTGCACCAGTCCATGCCCCTTGCACGTTTCCTGGTTCACTGCCTTAAATAAGAATCCTTTGCCGGGCGGCCTGGTTTCAGCGTTCGTTAAATATGGTGCTTGATGGATGGCACCAATTTTCTGCCAAACCCAGATGAGCCACCTAAGCATCCCCCCTTCCCCTCTCTGCCTCAGGTAAATCCCCCTGAGCCTGGGCGAACAAGAGTACTCTAAAACGGTATCAATCAAACCAAAGGCCACTCTGCCATGGCGCAATGTTTCAATTATACCTCCCGCTTCCTCTCGACCGTATCGCCCTGTCCCGACACCCCCACCATGCCCTCCAGCCAAAACGGAGAGCTCTTCGTCTCCTCGGCAACAGGCACCTCTTTATCTCTTTTAATTCATTTCAGGGTTATTTATAAGCAAGTCTATCATCCCCCCAAGGGCTGTACCAACCCCAGAGCTGACAGATGCTGCCAAAGCCAGAGTAAGCCGCTCTCGCCTGCTAGCACACCGCTCGGACGGAAAAGAATCGTCTGGAGCCCACAGGGCCCTGAGCTTTGTCAGTCTGGCGCGATGGGAGACAGACGGGTGAGAAAAGTTAAGCAGGTGCAAGCACAGAGTCTCTGGTGTGTCAGGGTCATTTGTTACCCAGCAAGGACAGACAAGTTCCCCTCAGACACGACTCGGCAGATGGGAGGTCATTCTTGCGATGGCGGGAAACCTTAGACTCTGAGAGGTTTAAGCAGCCCTGTGGTGTTACAAGTCAGTTGATTCAAACAAAGAAATCTGAAACATCATTAGAAACAATCGTTTTGGAATTGGCAGATTATTCATAACGGCTTCTGTCATTAAAAAGCCAAATTCAGTCGTTATTTACTTACCCTCATTTAGTTTTCAAACCTAAACAGTTGATTTTCTTCTGTGGAGCACAAAAGGAAAATGAAAGTGTTAAAAATTAAATGTTACTATTTACTCACCCACTTGTTGATCCAAACCCATTAGACTTTCATTCATCCTCAAATTTTAATGAAATCTGAGAAATTTCACTCCCTACACTATAAGTCTGTTCCACCAAAAAATTCTAAATGTTCGTAAAGATTTTATGAAACTAACCCTTATAAACTGAGCTGTTTACTACCAGTCTTCCAAAGAGACAAAATCACTTCAAATGACACAAGGGTGAATAAATTATAAAAGAATTTTCATTTTTGAAAGAAATAACCTTTTAAGCTAAAATTCATTCATGGATAACATTCTCTGCCTCAGCTCTCAAATCTTATTCAAGTTCCCATATATTTTTTTTTTACAAATTCTAAATGATGACAGATTTCTGGGTGAGCTATGCCTTAATTATAGTACATGGCCTGACTTAAAATTAAATTGCATCAGTAGAACTGTGCCTCTGGTATGTTACGAGAAATTAAAAGCTCCCCACCCCACCATCTGCATCTACCTAAAAATGGACAATTAAAATGGTAGTTAGAAGATTCATAATCCACCATCAAAAATAAAAAGAAAACATTATCCATTCAATCAAATAAATTCCACCATTACATCAGTGTAATTCTGAAATTGTATAATTACTGAAACAGTCCATCATCTTTCCCCATTGCTCCCTCGGCTAATCAATGTCACATTCAATAAGAACCCATTTATGACATTTTTAAAGTTTCAGCTTCAAATATTACGGCTAATTTTTCTCAATCTCCTCATTTCTTCAGACACTGATTTTGAGAGGCATCGCAGTTGGTGAACCAGAGTTTCACTTCGGCACAGTTCATAAAGTATGACATTACTCAAGGTCAAGAAGCACTCGGAGTAGCCAAGGACCTGTTTGCAGCAGTAATCACTTCCTTCCATTCCTCTGTATCAAAGCTTAGCGTGCTGGTCCATCAGAACAGCTGGGCCCTCAAACAGGAATGATCCACTGTGGAGATCCTGCCCATTACTAGCCTCATTAATTAGCCTCATCTTTATTATCTCCCTCCAGCCATGACTATTGATTAAAAATGCAAAACGAAATGAAGCTAGATCGATTCACCTCTCATTAAATCATCAACCCTTCATGACCGAACTACCAGAACTTAAGTTTACCTTTCACACAAGGCCTAGCATGCGTCATCACTCAGGGAACTCGTGGATGTGTAAAGATGCTAAATGTGGCATGTCCCCACTGGGGATCTTCATCAGTAACTATGAAGCAAGAAAAGAAATCTATTAAAAGCATGCTTTTAGCCACTCATTAGTACCTACTTCTGAAAAGAGTCCATGTACAAAAATGGTTTTGCAGGGCCACAGGTGCTCTAAAATGCCTCCACACACAGGAGTTATCATTTAATGTACTATTTCTCTAGACAAGCTTTTTAGATAGCGATACTCAATTTTCATTAGCTTGAGTATATCATTCAGGACATTCACTTATTTTATTTACTATGCATATCCGCTGATTTTAAAATTGATTAATTAATTAAGTTGAAGAACTGGTACTGGTACTTCCATAACTTATCATGGCACAAACATATAAACCAAAACACCCTGACATTCTATATATAAACACTAAATAATAAAAAGTAATCAGTGCATCAGTATCATTTTGAATATTCGTTAATGCACTGTGCACAACAAGAGCAGGAAAGTGTTAAAGTAAATTGGGTCAATTTTGATTTCGTGTTGACTTAAAGGTCAGTTTAGACATAAAGTCATGTGGTATGAAAGGCATATTGTTTTGGAGGGAAAACAAGTATATGTGACATATCTGTCATATATACAGCATATATTAAAGAACATAAAACCTTGCCTTTGTGTCTCTGATGGCATATAAATTAATGAGGAAATTACTCATTTTTCAAAGCTCTGAAGCCAAAACTGTATTGGAACCAGCCAGAACACAATCTGGTTTCATTCCTTTTCATAAACCATAATACAGCAAGTGGACTTTTGGACATCTGATCAGTGGTTCTTCCCAGGAAGGCTAGTAGTATGCTCTCAAGGGGGGTTGAGGAGGGGGACACAGCCAGATACACACCTGGGAGTGGAGCCGATGGGCTTGATTCACCCTGGCACACAAACAGAACAACTGGCGGGGCTCTTCTGCAGATGGGCACGCAGGTGGGCATAAGGCAGGGCAGGAGGGAGTGCAGGGGGCCTCTGCCAGGTTTGTGTCGTCCTTGTAGCTCAGAGTAGGTGCACTTCTTTTTTTCCAGTTGATCACATCTGGGCTGAGGTCCACAATGCTTCACTATCAAACAAGGGAATCAATGTGAAGCGCCACTGCCCCCTAAAGGAGCTTCGCGCAAGTGCCTGGAACCACTAACTGGCAAAAGCTGTTATGATACATATATGATTCTCCACGCAAACTTTACGCCTCCGAATGAAGCTACCTTGAACTTCGAGGGGAATTTATGCGGTTCCACAGCAAACAAATCCATTTATATCGGATGAAAAAGATATGAATGCACAGTTGGAGTAAATGTTGAACAGATTTCGTCTAACAGGTCATTCCATCACGGAGCGGTGGAACGAGCGCTTCAATTGGGTCTAAATGAGAACAGCCGCGTTGTTTGTTGTTTTTGGGCACAAGTGCGCTTACTCACAATGTGTCACCGTGAGTCATTGAGCTTCTGCTGGTATAAACAACAGCCGCGCAACGGCAAAACTATTTATCAGGGACGAACGCCATTGCAAGTTATCGAAGCCGCGGCTCGACGCAGACTCCGCCCACCTCATTAAACCTCACCGCCCACGACGCGTTAAGCTTAACCTCAAACAATATTAGAATGCTGTCTTTAATTCAATCGCTTCACAAAAATATATCATTGTAGACTGGCAAAGCCACAAACAGCATTGATTTCTGAGGAATGGAATACAGACAGCTAATCGATACTAGTGTGTGTCTTCTGCGCAGGCCGTGAGTGCAAATCAATGTCGTGGAGGCGTCATTGACAGGCAAAGTAAACCTGCTCTAAAGCACAGTTAGTGACCTGGTTAGCGCCAACACTTTAGAAGAGCCACACGTTGTCCAAATCACACAGAACTTCAGTAAACACGAGCGCTCCATTCACAACAAAAATGCATCGTTTTAGGCCAGAAGACTTGCTGAGAGATTGTTCAATCAAGAGATTGGATCAGTACATTTACCGGGATAGCTCAGCTAAAAATGAAAATCATGTCATTTACTGAGCTATATGTCCTTCCAAAACTGTATGACTTTTTATTATTGTTTTGCACAAGGATAGTCACACGTTTGAAATGATATAAAGGGAAGTATGCTACATTGTTCATTATTAGGTGAACTATGTTGCTGTAGAATATTATTTTATTTCTGTAATGTGCATTACAGAGGGAAATAGGATATCCGATGCAAGACTGGACTTAATTTTTATCCTGAGGCATCATGCACCTATTTTTTTTGAGGGGGCAGTACTGGCTTTCCTGGTGCCCTAGGCAAGATAAGACGTGACCAGAGGAAAAAATACATTAATTAAGTCATAGTTCTCCATACTAGTCTATGACAAGACTGTAAAGGTATTATACTGAAAAAATATAATCAGGAAATTACAATTGTGCAACAATCTTAAATATTTTTTTGGAAGGTGCATTTAAAATCCATGTGCTTAACATTTGAGTGGATTAGGAATTGATTGAATCATGAAAAGGAGTCTCAAATTTAAAGAGCCGCAAAGGTACACTTTTGCATTCTCTCCCAAACATCTTGCATTCCCCTGAGGTAATAACTGTTTTTTGCAAACAAATGGAAAAAACGTTTCTCTGTGGAATGCAGAATCTTTGGGAGAGAACAGAATTTTGTAGGTGCACATGTAGGTTTCATAAAAATGTAGTAAATACATAAAGGGGGTGAGGGGGTGACATCATTGGTGTCACCCCCCAATTGGTGACATCAGCTAATAATAAAAGTTGCTTTAGAGAAGTAAATAATTATATCTTGACAACATTTTTAAGACAAACCATTTTCTCTTTCCCAACAATAATGCATGCAAAATACAACATATTAAATAAAAAATTGCCATATAATTTCTTATTTAATTACATGTTGACTTGTGTATTCAGTGCATTAAATCTTAGATTTGAAATGAAAATCTTTAAGATAAAACTAAATTCTCTTAATGTAGTATTGTGTTATAAGTCTTGTCCAATGAATGGCCCAAACATATTACTGTCAGACCACCCTTGGTCTTTGCCCTTTCCTGCTCATCAAATCACTGCTCCACCTCTGTCCCAAACTCAACTAAATGATTTATTGATCCAGGGCAACCTCCATATAACCTGTAAATTACCTCAACACAGTGTCATTATCTACCAATGATGAGCAGGCCCCAAAAAACCAAGAAGATGCCTCTCTGAGGAGACTTCATTCAATGCTGGACCAAAGTCTGATTCAAACTTTGATCAGGCTTAACCTGCTTTGCAATAATTACTATTCCTGTGAGGGGCTAGAGTAGGTTGGAGGTTCAATGAATCCATGGACCCATGACCGCCCTGCCTGAAAGCTTCGTTTGAACTTAGCGAAGAGATGCAGTCCAATCCGCCAGTAAGGAAAATGAGGTAGAGACGGAGCAAACCGACATTCAAAACTGCTCTGTAAAACCTGTGGATGGTGGTCTTCTGGCATAAAATATCTAACTAGATCTAAACTATTTGCAATTATTAACCATAAACACTGAATTTGCTATTTCAAGCTTCCCGTACTTCTGTCATTTTTTAGTTGTTCAGAAATCCTACACCCTGCACTAACCTTACAACAAAAGTCAACAAAGCTGTTCCAAAAAAAAATCATTAACTTTTTCATTTTCTGCTCACAAATTAGTAACACTATGGAAATCCATACTGAACTACACACAGGGCTGGCAGAACCAACTGCGCAATGCCAAAGAAACTAAACTAATAACTACTGGAAAGACGAGCCAAAATTGCATTGCATATCAGTGCCAAAATCCATGCTCTGTTCAAGTCCAGTAACACTATGAAACGGGAAAATAGTGAACTGAATAGTGAGTGGGTGGCATCATTCGACCACTGAAGACACAGTCTATGGCTAATGTAGGGCAGTACAATTAATGCAGAGGAGAAAGTACAATTAATAACTCATAACTCTTGAGAGAGGTCAAAAGTTTAATGGTACCATTTTACTTCAATATCAGGCTAATTATATTCAGTGAGAGGAAAATACTGAAATAAAGTACAGGATTTTCTTGTGCCATGCCAACGCACTTCAACAAGCTTCAAGTGGAGGACTAGAAAAGCAGGTGAACACTGCCCTCCTGTGACACAATACTGTATTCGGTGCAGCTGGTCAAACGTAGAATTTGCTTTACCAGGACATTTGAAATCCAAAGTAAAATGCAGATTTTTATGCACAAAATTAATAAATACGTTCATTCACTACTACATGTTTTGAAATACAAACAGAAATGTATTAGTCCGAGACATTTCGCATATTTTAAAAAGCTAAATACAGATGATGGTGAATGAACACAGACAAAATCTGAGATGTACAAAGCATTTTTTCTCAGAATGTATGTTAACAATATCAAACTTTATGAAACCCCTCACCCCAAAAAAAAAAAAAATTCCAGATTGTGAAAAGCTGACGGTAGCTATGCTCTGGTGAGTTTCCAAAACATCAGCAGTCTACAGTCGGTTTGGGTCAACCAGGGGCCTGAACTGTCAGGGGCCTATTAACAAGATCTCCAACAGCGTAAAATCCCCAAGCATACAGTCCCAGTGAAGAAAATAAACCCAAATGAGTTATTAAAAAACCATGAAGCGACACTAAATGGTTATTTGAGGTACACAAGTACTGGAAAGGCAGCTGCCACATGTCTACATGCTCCATAGCTACTTTTAGAGCAGACACTTTGCTTGACAGATTCATTGTTTTACCAGAGTAGATGAGTGCGCTTTCACAGTTGTGTGAGAAGAACTAAAAATAAGCTTGAAGGTCGTAGATTACAGAAAGCGTGCCATGTGAGTCGATTGTCAGCCTGCTGGAAGAGCGTTAAACAAACACAACAAACACAAAGGTGACCCTTGCACAGCAAAAATATAATCTGATAAAGATTAACTGACTAAGCATTTAGTGTTGTGCCCTTATAGCAAAACAAAAAAATTAGGCAGCACAGCATAATATTCAAAACAAGATGAGCAGCACACATCGATACAAAAAGAGAAAAAAAACTGTATTTTATGTGGCAGGAAATAGTTTTGTAAATGTGGCAGTAATGGAGTAATGCTGTTGGTGATGAATTTGGCACTACGTGATGACAGTACAGCGAATCTGCTGGTCATTTCAAATGCAGCCACAAGCACCCAACTTCTAATGTGATTATATCAAGTATTGGTGCTTACGAGACAAGAGTAGAGAAGATAATGCTCAAATGTGCTGCATGCATGGCCTAACGTTACTGTAGGGCAGCATTGCTATTGCTTGCAGTTAAATAAAGCCACTGTTTTAAATGCATTCACAAAATGTAATATTTCAGAGAAATCAAGTTGATTTCTTTTGAGAAGAACATTTGCAAGGAATACAATATTAATTACTCTTCAAGAGGAAGACTTATATACAGTACTGAAAATTTCCCTTGTTAAAAATGCAGATTAGAGAACATGAAGCATACATTGTGCAAACTTACCTGTCACAGCCATTAATGCATCCTTAAAGTTAGTTTATTTGGCAAGATGCATATGTAAAAGCTTAATTCTGTCAAGGTTTTGGGCCGGTATCTCAAAGACATTCACTGTTTAAATGCAAGGCACAGATTAAGATATTAGCTATAAATATCTAATGCATGTTTAACTGCCATAATGGCACAGAACATCACAAACAAGCTTATGAAGAATGTCAGAATGTGCAACTGAAAGCTTACCACTTAAACAGCCCTGTTTTACATTGTAAAATTTAAACCCTGGATGGATAACTATAGCTAATTTCCCTGAAAAATTAAAAAAAAAAAAAAATCAACACCATCACAAACGCTTTAAATGGAAGACATGCTCAAAACTCCAGAAGCTTCCCGTAAGTCTCACTGAACCCATTCAAAGTAAGCAATTTCATCAAGATCAACTGGATAATCTGTTAGGTGTATTGGCTCTTTGTTGTCAAATCGTTCTCCTTTATAGCTTTTCCAACGTCCAGCTGGTAAATAGATATCCCTTTCTTGCTTGCCCGGCTCCAGTACTGGTGCCACCATCAAGTCATCTCCTATCAAAAACTGTGAGTCAACTCTATAAGCAGTTTCATCACTGGTGGCGATCCACCATAATGGGCGAATTATGGGGTCCCCAGTGTCCAGAACTTCTCCAGCCAGTTCTATGACCCTGGGAGCCACCAGTGTCTCATGTAGCTCAGTGAACCTTTGAGCGATAGCCACCACTTCATCATCGTACTCCCATGGAGGAATGGAGAACTGCATGGAGGGCATGAAAGCAGACAGCTCCAGCCACCGAATATAGAGCTCACGGTCTGGTAATTTGCCGTTTCCATCAGTACGGTTGGGATAGGCGTTGCCTCCAATCATGTCTGGCAAGATGAACTGGTAGCCCAGGATGCTAATGGTGAGGACGGTTGGGATCAAGGACTTGAGGCCAAGTTCATAGCCCCACACAGAGTCCCGGTCAATTAGACGGAAAAAACAAGAGATATTCTGAGAGCTGTAGCCGGACCGAAGTTCAGCGCGTTCGTTAAAAGGGATGGCCATTTCTGTGTAGCGCCGAGTGAAGGTGCTTGGGTCGGGAAGATGGACTCGAGTTCTGAATTGCCAGGGCAAGTAGTTGGTCTCACCAGCATCCAACTTGAAGGATGAAACGCCATATTTGTGGCGTAAAGAGCGAAGATGGGATGTGAACCAGTTACGAGCTTCTGGATTGGTAAAATCGAGGATTCCACCGATGCCATTCCACCACTTAACCAATGCAGGAAGTTGGCCTGTTGGCTCCATCACGAACAGGCCTTTCTGTACACATGGCCCAAAATTTGCAGAATCATAGTTCACAAAGGGATGAGTCCACAAGGATACCAGAAAGCCGTCTGTCTTGAGCTTTTGAAACATGGCAGAAGCATTTGGGAACTTCTGTGTGTCAAATTCAAACTCCCCATATCGACTAGTATAACGATCATCAAACTCTAAGTGGCTACAGTTAAAACCATATTTGCGTATATTCTCTGCATAGGTTAAAAGCTTTTCCTGGTTGATGTCAGTCTTATGTAAAGCCCAGGTTGACCATATTGGGTGCCGGAACATTTCCTTGGCAGGCACTTTGTTGGGTTTGGGGAAGTATCGACGAACCATGACTTTGTGGATAGAGGTCACATCTGGGCCAACGCAGACTCTGTAACTAAGTTCAGCATAGGGAGGTCTTCCAGGTGCAGGTTTGTACGGACTGTCCTGATACCGTGCCTGGAAGTACATGGTTTTCTCTGTATCATTCCAGCCCAGGTGGAAGGGCACAGAGTCATTGATCTTAATGGCGGTTGCATTGGACGAAAGCCAGTAGCGCTCCAGGATGCCTCCGAAGTCATGTCGGTTGGAGTACACGTCACTAGTGACAAAAGGTTTGGGTGCCTGCTGTCCTGAGATGGCGATAGGCCAATGTTGAACAGCAGTCTCAGCACCACCATACCAGTGCGATTCATTGTAGGACATGGCGTGTTCCACAGGTCGGTCTGACTCCAACTCTTCCCAACGCACACGGTAACACACCACCGTCTCCTTGGGTTTCACCGTCATAATAAAGAAGTTCACCTTGCCAGCAAACGAACGTGAGCAGCGAAGGATCACTCCCTCCTTTGAGCAGGAATCAAGATCAAGGGTGCCAGATCTGAAATCAGGAAGCATAAATCAGTTTCTTTTAGAATTACAAGTCCCTAAAAATAATGGTGTGTATTAATAATTCCATATATTTGGAGAATGACTTGAAGCTGGCACGTGTTTTAAAGGATTACTCCACCCCAAAATGAAATTTTTATCATTAATTCCCTTACTTGTAGTTACAAACCAGTAAAAGCACAATTTAAGATATTTTAGATGAAAACCGAGAGGCTTTTGACTGTACCATTGACTGCCAAGTAATGAACACTGTCAAGGTCCAGAAAAGTATTAATCAAATTGTCAGAATACTCCATCTGCCATCAATGGTTCAACTGCAACGTAATGAAATGACAAGAACAAGGAACCAGGAATCTGTCACATTTCACAGGAATCTGAAAAGTGTTCTCGCTTCATAAAATACCGACTGAACCACTGATGGCAAATGGACTATTCTGATGAGGTCTTTCATACTTTTCTGAACCTTTACAGTGTTATTTACTTGGCAGTCAATGGGATAATCACAAGCTTCCCGAATTTCATACAAAATATCTAAAATTGTGTTCTGAGGAAGAACAAAACTTTAGAGTTACCCTTTAAAGTATGTTTTCTCTTTTTCACTGACCCATTTTACTGGTGTCTGAAGTGCCATCTCAACTATTTTAATATAAGCACAGTGCATACTAACCTAAAGCCCATCTTCAGGACAATCCCCCCTGCCTGGTTGCGGATGAGAAAGCCATCCTTATTCAAATCAAGCAATTCCGTCTTCAGCAGGTCAGCTTTACGAAGAGAGGCAATATAGTAGCACCATGCAGCCACTGCTGCAATCACCAGAACCGCACCAATAACTCCAGCCCCCACCAGAGGGCGACTGTTCTTGTCTATCTTCTTGATGGACACTCCATCAGTGATTGTTCCTCCTGCGCCTCCAGGGACTACTTGGTACATTCTGAGTCTTAATTTTTAAATTCACAGTTGAAAAGATGATAGTAAAATCTGAAGGCTAAAACTTGACACAGTCTATAGAAGGCATTCGGCAGACAGAGAACAAAATGGAATAACTAGCTAAATTTGTGCAAAATGGAGTTATAGGTCCATTTTTTCTTCTCTCAGTGTAGCATTTTCCTCTTGTTCATTTCCCTTTTGAGTCTGTGAAAAAAGGAGTGGCAAAAAGTGGCAATGTAAAAGGTTGAAACGAAACATCCAAACATGAAAGTACAAATTCTATCATTAAGTATTCAAATACACTATCATTTTAGCTTTGATATTGGCCTGAATTGGTCTACTGGGAGGTAAAGGCATAAACAAAAGCAGTTTATTCATGCTGCCAAGGTTTCTCACTGTGGCAGTGTGTGAATTGCCTGCACCAGAGGACAACACAAGGGCCTCTGGGTCTGCAGTATGCAACACCACCTGCAAAACTTTGAGACTGGCTAAGTGCCATCAGACACACTTGGTTCAAATGAAAAGCACAGTTAATGGACAATGTTTTCTACTGAAGAAAGACCAAGAAGAGCTGAACTGCCTGTGCAGAGGCTCTCTCTTTATGTTTTTGAGGGAGATGTACAGCACACTAATAAGGTGCAACAGTGACTGCCCACCTCTTTTGTAGCTTAGTCTCATTTTGTCAATTGCCAAAAATAAAATAAAACATCAATAAAGAGATATATATATATATATATATATATATATAAAGGATATTATTGTAATCTCGCATCTATAGTTTGTCCCATAAAGCACTGCAAATGACACAGCTAAACTAGTTCAAAAATAACGGTAAAATAATATGAATTGTTGGAATGCGTTCAGTTTTTCTTTTGTACTGTGATGTTTATCCAAGTTTAACTGATTAGAGATTAACAGCAAAATGTAGGGCATGGTCTTTGTTCAAAACATGTTTTTAAAAAAATTAATTGGTTATAAGAAGATTCATGACATGCATTTAAAATATAGATGGGGCCAATTTGTTTTCACCCTGACTTTATAATTGACTACTACTGCTGAAGAAACTGGAAAAAGTAAAAGAACAAAACTACCCCTAAAAATACACATAATGTCATCTAAATTCTAATAAAATACAATTGAAAATATCCTACATTGTTCTGCTCTATACTGCTGATTATGAACATTTTCACTAGTAACAAGAGGCATGTGATTCTCTGGCTACAGACACTTCCCTAAATCAAAGAAGATTTCACAAAGTAGGTTGAGTAATTGTCATGCAGAGACCAAAAACTGACCAAAATCGATGTTTAATAAGGATACGTTGCCAAGTCATTAAAAATATATATAGTTAAATGTCTATCTTGCCTAAGCCTATCCTAACAAAATTTGTTTTTGAAAGGATGAAGCAATCGTGTATTATCTCACAGCACTCAAGTTAAGCAAAAAGCTGACTCGGAACATGTGACTGCAAAAAATAAAACTGGTTCTTTAGTCTTTGCTACTCTGATTTATTCAACAGGACACTAACAGTACATACATGGGCATGTAAATAGGTCAGAGTTGTACCACCACGTTGTATGATGAGTGAACATTTACTAAAATAGCCAAGCACTGGACACACGATTAATATTGGCTGACCGCTTAGAGAAGCTTGCGTGCTTCTTATTTTAATAACAGATGAGCAGATGAGACCTAACACACAGATTTAACATCGGTCAAAGTGTAACATAGCCCTGAGACATGCGGTAGGCTCCACAATAACATAGTGACTGGTCTAAAACTGCGTAAATGTTCACATTTCTACCTCTAAGAACAACTCTTTACAAAACAGCATTTTATCACAAAAGGAGGAGGCATATGAGACAAGACAGAGCCAGTGGTCGAAGGGAGTCGGCTGTAAAATACACGCAGTGTGTTACTACCGAGGCTGACAGGAGGAATTCGCTATATATTTGCCTAAACATGAATAGTTACGTGAAATAACATACTTGCCAGCTCGAGGACTCTGGGTTTCGTGTCTTGTTGACATGTTCCCTCGAACAATTCAAGACGTTGAACTCTGTGTCTTGTTATGGGAGGAGTTTGAGTGGCGACTCGCTTTTTACTCTGCAGCTCTGGGAAATTGAGTTTTATAGGTTACTCAGAGAAAAGCAGTTTTGTGTGAATGTTGCGGATTGAGTTTGTTTGGCTGCTAGCTACTAGTCTAATAAAGAAAAGAGCGCTTAACTAGTTTGTTTTCTGTTGATCTCAAAAATACAACATGGTAACCCATCCCGCTAAAATAAATGCGGGGTAGGCTACACTCACTAACTTTACTTTCAAACTATAAAAACGACTTTATTTGAACATGTGGATTATATATAAATATAATGAAATAACTTTTCCATTTTGAAATAGCATTTAAATGTTTTGAAACGTTCATAGGGTGATTAGGCCTGTAGGCTAATGCTTTAACTTTTAACATTTGGTCAAATGGTATTTGGAGTGTATCAACTGATTGAACTCATGTGAGCTTGAGTAAAGATATATTATATATACATTAATGTATTTAAGCCTGAATATTGTGTATGGTTCCCATGGTACTGTTTGTTAGACGAAATAACAAACTTTTAACAGGCACATCATAAACGTTGTTTATTTGTCATGTAATGCACATTTAGATCCAAAAATAAATTCTACAGTCAATAAAATGAAGCTGCACCCAAGGCAGGATCTCCAAACATAAAACGTACCTCAGTAATACATTGTAAAATGACAACAATAAATGAAAAATAAAGATATAAAATGCCTAAACACTGTGGCTTTTATTAGTGCCTTGCTTCTGACACAAACTCTGGGTGGATGACGTAGTGTCCAACTTTATACGGCTTCACCACATGGAAACAGCTGTGTCCTTCACTGCAAATCAAAACATCTGGATTTAAAAGGGATCATCTCAGACATTAAAATGCATTAACAACAGAGCCACGTTTACAGCTTAGCAGAATGACATGATTACATTAAAAGCACTGAAAATAAACATGGAGTTATGATGTGTTTCAAATCTGATCAATCTGCCTACTGTTAGTTAAAACTGGATTTGTAGCCCTATTTATTTATAAATTTGTTTTGTGTGTTCATGTATTTATTTGGTTCGTTTTATTGTTATTTTGTTATATTATTTTATTTGATTTTTTAAATACTTTCTTTTAATAAGAAATGCCTCTTTAGCCCCAATTCAGCATAATTATTACTGGATTTATTTATTTTAATTTTAATGTTACTTTTTTACTGCATGTTCAAATAAATACAGCCTTTGGGAGCAAAAGAGACTTTTTTAGTTATATTATTGTATTTTTTATTTATTTGTTTGCTTGCATTTTTTCTCTCAAGATTTTGGAATAAAATACCTGCAATCAGTAGAGGATTTTGAGCGCGATCTGTGATGATGGGTAACATGGTGTTTGATGTTTTTTAAAGATGGCATGATGTTCATCTGTTGGTTCCAAGCTGATCTGACACGATCTGTGCCTGAATATTTCCTGAGAAAAAAAAATTATTCTAAAAGATATGAACTTGATGACAAAATTATAGCATAATCTCTTCATAAACTGATCAATGTTAAAAAAAACCATAAAAATCTTAAAATAATATTAAGGTTAAACTATAACTAATTATGCAATGCATTTCAAATAAAGAATTGCAAAAGCATTACCCTTGTGGGTTTAAGATTGTTGCATGTGTAAAGTTGTTTGGTTGTGGTTTGAGAAGCCAGGCAGCAGGTGGCAGAGTACAAACTGCAGACGAGACCGCAGCTGGTTTGGAGTCTCTTTGTGGTGAGCTCTGCATCGATTGTCCATGTGCTGCTTGTACGTCTTAAAGCCAATACAGAGCCAAAAGAAAATAGTGATATACTGTTGATACATTATTGCTATATATAAAGTATTATGTTCCAAAATACGCAAGTATATTTGTTTGGAGCAGGTATCAAACACTCAAATATTTGCAATCAGACTGATCTTATCAACGATTTGACTCAACCTCAGCTGTACAGACAGGTCAAACTGATACCTGGATACTGGACAGATATGTGTCTGACTGGAGGTAGAAAAGAGGTAGAAGGAGACGTCTGAAAGTATTTCCGTGAGCCGTATCCTGTCTGCAGCGTTCTTGGCATCAGGAAGTCCTGGGTGGCAGAAGAGATTAAGAAAACCAAGCCTATAAGTGGCACTTAATAGCCTGTAACACTGACCCTGCAGAGGTTAGATTGTTTTGCTAACATAGTGAGAGTCGATCCCAACCTCCGATCCCTGTTCAGTGGTTTGGAAACAGCGTAACTAGAGCCTCCTGTACAAGGCCCCCTGCATGTAGGTTGTTTTGCAGAATCAAGCGGCTACAATGCTCTCCGGGCTGGTGAATTATTAATGTTTTGTCAGGGCAGTTAAATTCAAGTTAATTGAAAAATGTTGGTTGTTGTTTACAGTGCTTTTCTTACCTCAATATTGCATTTTAACCCAATTGTTTTGCTCTTTCGGGTGCGAGTCATTCACACATTAGCAGTGGAATAATGCTAATTGAGGGAACGGAAACAAACAAGTCCCACGCAAAATTTCAAAACAAGTAAATAATGAATGTAAGGCACCTTAGGAGCTATACATTTCACTTTACAACCTATAGGCTACATTAACTTCTACATGTGGTTAGAGGCTTAGAGGAAAATAATAAGGATTTAGATTCGAATGCAATATCATTCATTTAATCAAAGCGTAGAAAGATTTATATATGCTGTTCTTTTAAACATTTATTCATCAAAATATGTATGTTCAGAATATTGACCAAAATTGTCTGCTTCATGTGTAATAATAAGAAATGTTATTACAAATCAGCATATTAGAATGATTTCTGAGGGAGCATGTGACACTGAAGACTGGAGTGATGGCTGATGAAAATTCAGCATTATCAATACATGAATAAGTTACATTTTAACATATGAAGAGTTCATTTGCAAAAACAGATCCATTTTTAACAGTTTTCAAAATTCAAGTTTTTTTATTGTGCATTCATATTAATGTAAATTAAACTGCAGGTGGGTTATTTTGATTGGGTTAAAAAAAAAAACGTAAAAATACTTCAAACGAACACAATATAAACATGGTAACATTAAAAAACATGATTTTTGAAAAGTGTGAAACAAAAATATTTTTTTTGCAAATATGAAATATAAAACATTTATTTTAATGTATTATAATATTTTCTGTTTATCCTGCTTTTTTTTTCCTTTTACCAAACAAATGCAGCCTTGGTGACTTTTAAGGAAACTCAAATCAAGTGAATATATAGCTCTCTTTCTATAAAATGAGTAAATTTATATACAATATATTTACATTATATTATATTTATATACATATCAATAGAGCAAAAGCTCATACCGGCCGTGGATGAGGATTGTTCCTGCGATAAGCAGAGGATGGTCTGGGCCGGGAGGGTTTGACCCGAGCTGGGTAGCTGAACTCCTCTGAGTAGGTGCTGCTGAAGTGTAGTTGAGGACCCATTTCCCCTGCGCACAGTGAGAGTGTGTCTGCAGCTCATAGACTGATCAAGCTTACCTCACTCCCTCCCTCTCATCAGCTCCTCTACTCAAATGCTGTCATGCTCCTCTTCCTCTCTTCTATATCTTAAACCCTCAGTCCTTTCATCTTTCCATGGAGTATTCAGATTTATTGACTCAAAAATGAAAATTCTACAATTGTTTACAATTAGGTTTGTAACAATATATGATAGCATGTTTCTTTCAGCTCTCCTATTTCATCCATTTACGCTTTTTGGCTGTCGCTGACTTTGAGATCAAACAAAAGATTCAAATCACATTTGAAATTGTAGTACACACAAATCATATGTGATGTCATTCTGGTGTTCTCATCTTGTTCTGTATTACACGCTCCAGTGAGGAGAGAAAAACAGAGCTGGCAACTGGATGATCTGTATAGACATCCGACTGTCACCAGGATAGAGCCGCCCCAGGTTTCATTCCCCCCCATAGCCAGTGATCAATAATTCAAGCCTTAGATCCTGTGTGTCTTTTGTGGCCCCTGTTCAGCGGGGCCTGACTCAGAGTTAAATAGGTGAAGTGAGATCTGTTTGTTTACTACAAATGAGCTGGAATATATATATATATGGAATAAATATATATACATTGCTCAAAAAAATAAAGGGAACACTTAAACAACACAATTTACAACTCCAAATTAGTCACACTTCTGTGAAATCAAACTGTCCACTTAGGAAGCAACACTGACTGACAATCAGTTTCCCATGCTGTTGTGCAAATGGAAAAGACAACAGGTGGAAATTATAGGCAATTAGCAAGACACCCAAAATCTTTTGTAACATTGTTTATATATTTACTGCAAATGTGTATTTGCTGAATATAAATATTAATTTTGTTTTAAAAAACACAATTGTCTGTATTCAAGAACTGGACACAAGCAAATGTCCCTTTTTTGTGAATGGATCTACAGCCATAACTTCAGAATGTTAATGCTCAGACATTAAACTCCACAGTAGTATACGATATGATACATTAAGGTAATTTGCTCTTGTCATCGTATCTACAATATTGCGGATGACAGTAATGAATGACTAATCCTGTATGAAGGAAAGGAGTTCTTCATTCATAAGAGATAATCAAGAGAGTCATCATTTAACTGAGCGTTTGGCACTCATCCACAGTCACTGTCAGCACCACAAAATATCCTCCATGGCCGAGCCAACAAAAGTAAATCAAATATCCTGTCAGCGACTTATTATGCACAGGACAGCTTTCAGGTTACTCAGATAGTTCCACAGGGAAAAATGTTCCATACATAAATAATGACACAAAATGGGTCTGAAGGGAGTTTTCTGTCAAGTTCTACTTTGTTAATAATCTCTCACATAGATAAATAACCTATGGGCACTGTCAGAATGAGAGATCAAGCAACTGACCAAAACATCACAGTAATCCACAAGTAATCCATACGAATGCAATCCATCAATTAACACCATGTGAAGTGAAAAGAAATGTACGGTGGCTGAGAGAGCTCAACGCGCTGCAAACAGAAAAAAACACATGCAAACTGCAAATTCTCACAATGCAACCAAACACAGAGAGGCGCTGCAAGCAGAAACGTGCTGCATCAGCACAGACCACAACGGAAATGTTTCAGGGGGACCTCAAAAAGCGACGAACCTATCTGGGACCTGATCATTTGTTCAGTGGCTTTTGGTCAGAGCAGAGATGTTGTCGCTGAACTAAAAGGAGTTTTTTGTGTTTATTTTAACAACCTGATCATACGGTCTTTTGGATATTATTAGACTAATCTGATGAATTACACACTTAACTGTGAAACATTATTTTAATGCTATGATAGCTTCTCACTGTAGAAATGTGTTTGGCCACCTACATATTTGTTGTGGACTTGGGCCCTGTTTACACGAAGGAAAAACGCAGATATTTGCCTACGGTTTGGCCTCTCATTTACACAAAAACTTTGTCACAGAAAATGATTATTTCTAAAAACTCCAGCCAAAGTAGAGATTTCAGAAAACGCCGTTTTTGCGTTGCAGTGTGGACTGTGAAAACGGAGACTTTCCAAAACGATGGTGCATTTTAGTCATATGATGCAGTAATGTGACCAGTTCAACTGATGGCGGACGGCGTTATGCAGCAGTTGTTGTGTTTTCTCTCAATTTTGACAGCCCTATTAAGGATAAATGTCAGTTTGTAAATGCTCCAGATAGCTTTTCTTCAAAGAATACGTAATGTAAGAAAATAACCGGCAGATGGAAATGACGCAGATGGAATCGTCTTACGTTTCACGCATGCACAGTACAGGAACGTAAGCATTTTCAGTTCTTTCAGTGTGGATGATCAAGTCTTCGGAAATGATTGAAAACGATAGTGTGGACACGGAGCATTTTTAGGGCAAAATGCCGTTTTCAAATTTATCCGGATTAGTATAAACGTAGCCTTGATCTGGAGAAAACAATATTATGATTGATTAATAAATTATTGATAATAAATTATTTTATATATATATATATATATATATATATATATTATATGAACAGCTTTTTACTTGACAAGGCTAAATTGATGGGCTGGAGTTATATGGATTACTTGTGGTTTATTGGGATGTTTTATCAGACTTCTGACGGCACCCATTCACTGCAGAAAGATCCAATGAGCAAGTGATGGAATGTTAAACTTCTCCAAATCTGTTCCAATTAAAAAACAAACACATTTACATATACTGGTAACCTGGGTTTAAATTTCCACTCCTTTAACAAAACATACTGCTTCTCTTTGAAACATTATTAACTCGTAAGCTTCTCTTTCATATAGGTGTTCAGTGACAATAATTCCACTACATATAAGTGACCCAGTCCCGCTCACTCTTACTTGGCATCAAGTTCCTTTTTTTAAGTGACTCATAACTTATCCATGAGTTCCGTTCTACTCCCGACATATCATATTTACATCTAATATAGTCTCTTTGCCTTTATTGACCAAAGTGTAAACATACAGTAAAGTTTCAAAAGGAGCAAGCAGCCAACTTCTAAAAGAGAGAATTGATCTTTAATTCAAAAAAGAGAATCAAACGGAAACAGAAGATACTGCAAGGGAATTATAAAACACAAGGTAGCCACTTTATATTCTAGATGTGAATTCCACAAGTTTTCAGTCCTCACAGGCATTACATTGGCTGTGTTGTAGAAGTCTCTGTGCACCGGCTCTTTGATGTGTCTGCTTTACTCCAGTTTATTGGTGCTTGGCTTTCACGGTTGCTTTCAGTTTACTGTAGACATTGCCAAAATTCTGGAAACAAAAATAAGTGATTAACTCTTCACATTAAAGAAATATGGGATTACAGATTCTGATCACTGATAGACTTCCAACCTATGCATAATTTGCATACTGACCCCAGCTCTCTAATTAGTTTGGTATACATTACCCACGGCTCACCTGGATTGCATAATAAACTATTCCAAGGTATCCAGCTATACAGCCACCCAAAAACAGGTCAAAGGCGGCAGGCTTCACCCTAAAAAGTAGTAAAATTAAAATAAAAACTAAATAACACTAATTAAAAATGGGGAAAAACTGTTAATATTAACTTCTATAAAAAACTTCTAATATACAAAGTTAATTCAATGAATGTAGAAACAGGAAAATACAAAAACGAAAGCAACCAAAAGATAAAATAAAAACTCCATAGAAAAGAATAGAATAATAGCAACAATAATAATAGCAATAAGGGATTTTCAGTGTAAGGTTTCATTTGGAAATGCACCATGTTACAAATGAAATGTTTTTAATGCTGTTTCAGGATGACTTTAAACTTCATCAAAACAACTGAGAATACTCACCTGTACATCATCATTGGCTGCTTCATTTGATCAAAGAATGTGATTTCAGGATCCCTAGAAAAGTCAGATAAAACAGACTTAATATGTCTGAATCTGTGTGTGTTTGGGTGGGTGTGTGGGTTTGTAGTTTTGCTGTTTTCAGAATGTGTGTTGGTAAACATTGTTAGAACGTTTGCTACAGGCAAGGCAAAAATGAATCCTTGCCCTGTAAATGTATGCCTATTTAAAATCTGCATCTGTAAACCTGCTACAGAAGTCTTTTGAAGCCTCGCTTCGGGCTATTGATGATGTGAAATATTTTGGCCGTGTACCTTCGGTCTGGGTGGAACGTGTGTCTATGGACCTGCTGTAGATAGTGTTTGAACTCTTGCTCTAGGCTGCTGATCAGGAGTGTGTGTTCTGGCTCTCGGTCCATCAACTGAATGGCTCGTGGAACAGACGTTATCATGGACATCAATGCAGACAAACGGCTGTCTTGAATATCCTACATAGCAAATAAGGGTGCACAATTTACTTTACTTGTTTACTTTATGAACTTAATGAAGTTCAAACATTAAAAGGTCGGTAATTAGTTTTAAAGAAATATGCACTATTTTACAAGGATACATTCAATTGATAAAAAGTAATGACTTATTTTTAAAGCAGAGAAGAAAAACAAATTATTACCAAACTGCCCTTGAAAACCTGCATGTCCTTAGCAGACCCCTACAGGAAAAAATCTATTCATGAAAAGTGCAAACAAAGACAAAAGTGGTCTGTGTGTGCTTTCAAGGTTAACGTGAACGTTTAAATTTGGCCAGACACTCCAAATGTTTGCCTCACCTTGTCTGAAAGATTATACATGAATCTTGCCAAGGACTCAGCAACAATAACAGTGTTCCGCTTGATTTTTCTGATGTCCACCTGAGCCCTGAATATAGAAAAAATAACAGTGAAATGAGCATCTATCATTTAAAATGTATTCTGAAATGTCCGCTCTAACAGAGCTGCATTGGATAGAAAATGTAATTCACACTTGTTTTCAAAGATTAACAATGTTTTAAGGGTCTAGAAGGAGATTTGTTATGAAATGGCACTGAAAAGTATACATACACTCTGACAGATATCACTAAATTAATTTTAAGAAGTGACTATAGACCACACTGTGAATCTGTTCAGCCAATCAGAAGGTTTTGAGACTCTTTCCACCAGTCAATCATTTTACACATTCAAAAGGCAGTCATTAAATGTAAGGTTCATTGACTACATCTGACAGAAGTTCCACAATTAAATTTTCTAAACTTAAACAAAAAAAAACTTGTTAGGTTCTTCTCACATGGTGTCGAGTATTGATCCTCTTAGCTCTGACTTAGGGTTCTCGATGTGTGACAGAGTAAATCCTGGGATACGTTTCATTCCGTAGCGCTCATGCTCCCAAGCCAAGGTGGCCTCCTGCAGGTTGATTTTCTTATGGACAGTTCCAAATCTCACCCAGGGGAACCTGGCAGAGATGATCTGAAAACACAGAAAAGAAAAAAATGCAAAGGGGTCAAGTGACAATCAACATTTCAGTTAAAAAAAAAAAAAAAATGTATTTAACATCGAATCCAACTCTTTAATTCATCCTGACCTGCTCCAGCTGTTGAATGAAGCTGTACTGAGGTGTTCCAGGCTTGGGTGGTCGTGAAACATGTAAGAAAAGCTCGTCTCCAGTACCAACAGAGTCCAGACATAGAACAAACGCCACGTTGTCATGCAAAAGGCTGGATTCTATAGAGAGAGATCCAGACTTCAGACGTTGGTGTTTTTATTGTATGAGGGCTCATAATAATTCTTACACACTTAAAGATAAAGATTCCAAAAGCACTTCAATAGTCATCCCATTTTGGTTACCAAAGAACCTTCTCCATATCTCCAACTTTTTTCTGCTATAAAGGAACCTTTGTTGAATGCAAAGTTTCCATAGAGTGTGGAATGACTTTAGACAATGTTTTGTGTTTGGAACTGAAATGCATGTGAAGAATACATTTAGGCAATAATGTAATTTAATTCATGCACCTGCATGGTCCATATTTTCCTCCAGCCAACGCTTGGTGCCCAGGAAATTATATTTACCACCACCAGTCAGGGAGAATAAAAGATGGTACCTAAAAAAGTGAATTCTCATGATGCATATGAACCAGGTAATACAAGCTATTGTTTTATGTTGCCATTTTTAAGTTGATAAACTACAGAAAGAACTAACGGGGCCTGGCTTCGTGGGTCACTGTAGAGGTGATGAAAGAGTCGAACCAGCTCCAGAAGAACGCTGATGCCACTGCCATTAGAGTCTGCACCATACGCCAGCCACTAAACACACACTCACACAGTTCACTCTCAGACAGCACAATCGCATGATACACACTAAAACGGAAAAAGAAAAACCCTCTCATGCATTTTGATTCATGAGAGTCATTTGTTCAGGAATCTGACTGTACTGGCTCTATGTAATACTTTTACCAAAAAGAACCGGCTCATAAGAGTCATTAGTTTGGGCACTGGACTAATTGCGCTGTATGTTTCTGACTCGCAAAAAAGAACGAGCTCAGTGTCATTAGTTGCTAATCTTACTACATTTGATTTGGTTTTGATTCACTAAAAAGAACCAGCTCATAAAACTGAATTTGTTCAGTAATGTCTTTTATTCATTAAAAAGAACTGACTCAAATCTTGTGGAATTTGGACTGGTTGCGTTGTATGTTTATGATAAATGTCGTGATTCACTCTGGTATACAATACTGCACGCTGAATAAAGCTTTGGCAGTTCTGAATTACAATTGTCAGTATTCAATGCTAAATTCAATACAGTTTTCACTGCTGGGGCTTTAAGAGGCCAGCAGTGTGGATATGTTCATTTCTGACCAAGGTGTTTAAAAAGGTCAGTTTTCACAGCAAGTGAACCATGCCAATATCAATCATTCCAAACCATGTTTGGGTAGAGTGTAATGTATTATATGTGACCACAAATTGTTCCCTCAATCTAGTTGATCTCCCCCTGTGTGTGTGTGTGGACATTAATGAGGGTGACTTACAGGAGCAAGACCGAACGAGTCATAATGGGCCGTAATTACAATAGTGGGTGGGTCTTCTCCAGCTCCATGAAGTACTCCCTTTAAATGAAGCAATAAATCGACTTGACTGACAGGTTTAATTATAGCCCAACACTATTACGTTGTACTAAAAAAGGATAGAGTTGCTGTGTGTGGGTAGCTGTCATGCTCACCTCTAAAGTAATGATGCTGGTATCAGTGATAGGCTTGACGGGGGAGCTGTTGCTTACTAATATTTGGAAGGCAGTGGTGGTGATGATACTACGGAGAACTAAGAAAAAAAACAAAGTTAAATCACATGATTTAACATTTACAGTAAATCTGCTTAGATGATTATTTGCATATATATATATATATATATATATAATTTCCATTTGGATTGTTTTAATCTAACCATTAAACTAAAACAAACAAACAAAACAAAATTACTATTCGGTAATACTATTAAACAGAATTTGTTTTAAACACACATAAATATGTTTATATATTAAGCAACTGAAAATTTTAATATTTCATTTTAACTGAATATTGCTTGTTTCATATCACGTTTTAACCGTTCATACTTTTTAACAGATTAAATGCAATTCTTTCCAGAATTAACAAAATTATGTAAATTCTAAACCATCTTAATACATACTTTATTTATTTATTAAATATTTCAATGAAATCATTCAATAAAAAAATTATTATTGCAAAGGTAATAATAAACATTGCCTTTAAAAACAATTCTCTTTTCTCTTTCATGTATGTACGCCTGAGAATTTGTTCAACAGTGTTTGAGATCAAATAGATGGAAATTTATATCCAATTCATACACATAAATCTTAAATGTAGGCATAAATATTTAGTATAGCATTGGTGTTTCAGTAATAATGGTGCAGTTATTTTTATTATTATTATTATTATTATTATTGTATTTTATTATTTTATTTTAGTCATTTGCTCACATGCACCTACAATGGCATTTTTTTTCACCATTATTAACTTTTTTTTAATAAACTGCATAACAATATATTTGAGTGGCTACTGCATTTACAACCCAAATTTTGTCTTTTTTATGACTTCTGTGTCCCTCTCACCTCTCACTAGAACAGAAGCAGACTTAGTTGCTGCAGCCTGAGTGACTTCTTCATACATACAGAGCAGCTGGTCGTCCTCTGGGACCACATATACAGGCATGAGGGTCTCTTTCTGCAGGACCTGAGATTCAGCCACCATAAAGCCCTAGAGACAGGAAATTCATTTTCTAACCTTTAGCTAACCAGGCTCAGGAATTGAAAGGTATCTAATTTAATCTACTTCCTTCATTGATCACAAAAAAACCTACAGTTACTAAAAGAAACAATGAATCAGCAGCTATACATCAAACATAATTGTGCATAACTGCCAGAGATGTTCCTGAATGACCTGCACAATATCCTCTGGTACTGAAGAGATGTTTTGGGGTAACAGTATCAAAACTGCAGCTGCATTCTGATTTTTGGCCTCTAGGTAGCGCTCTGTGGAGAAATCAGACAGCTTCATGATCACACACCGGCGAGTCAGACTTGTATCCACAGCTGATCGTGCTTCAGCCACCACAATAGCTCCACGGCAACCTGAGGGTCAAAGGTCAGAGTCTAAATACCACGATCACCTTTGCACAGAAACAATGTAATTAGTGTGTGCCTTTTTCATACAAGCGCATTCTTAATTAAAACAGGAAATTAAATTTCCAATGGGGTTTTCACGCCTTGCTAAAACAGTAAGGAAATAAAAATAAATTAAATTCTGGTAAAAATCCATCAAAGCCACTGCTGAACTGCATACTATCCTTACTTACTCTTATTTTTATTTTACCTCATGTTTATCCTCAAATTCAGTATAATGTTTGAAATAACATACTGCCTGTTTCCCACAATTTGTTCTGCCATTTTTAGTTAGATTTTTTAAGATTGTCTTTTTTTAAAAAAAGTTTAAAAAAATTGACTTTTTTAAAAAAGTTGAAAAAAGTCTTTTTAAAAAAATCTTCAGTACTATAATAAATGTTTTTGCTGTCACCTTTGAACTATTTACTGCATCCTTGATAAAGTAATAATTTACTTATTTTTCCACTAAATAAATATAGCTTTGGTGATCTTAATGGGCTTTTTAAATTTATATAATATATAAATAAATGAAAATTTTGGAATGGGATTAATAAGATTAAAAATATAATTTCTTATTCACTTTTCATTTTTCTCATCCAGTAACACATAGTTTTATTGGAAATATTAGCAAATAAATGAGCAAATGATGTGGTGTTGCAAATGCAACTGTAGACTTTAAGATATGTTTATAATTATTTTATCATTTCAATTTAGAATGAACCTAAATAGTGTTGTAATTTCTCATTTTTGTCAGTTTCATGTCATTTAAGGATATTTTTCAACATAAATAGGGATATTTTGAAAAATGTTCCTTTGCATTTTGTTTATAAAATGGGCACTGGTTACATTTCTTTTTCAGTATCTCCTTGTGAGTTCGGCAGAGGAAAGAAAATCACTCAAAATAAGAGAATAGATGACAGAATTGCAGTTTTTGCTTAAACTATGCCTTTTAAGCTGTGGTGTGTTACCATGTTTGTCCTGATGTAAATTGTACTGCTGCATCCTGTATGCGTTGAACTCATAGGAGGATGCAGCTGGCAGGGCAGACGCATGCAGGAGGTGCACTGACACCAGCAGAAGTGCTGCCACTTTCGAGGTTCGAAGACTCATGGTGACACCCCACATGAGTCCTCAGAAATGTGTCTATAAAAATATAAAAAACAACTAAACTAAACTAAAAAAGTATGTAAATCCTTATTAGAATCCATGGACTCTTGAGTGTCTGTACACACATTTATAAGACATTTAAAAACATCTTTTAAACATTGACATTTTCATTCAAATAAACTGCTCAAAAAAATAAAGGGAACACTTAAACAACACAATGTAACTCCAAGTCAATCACACGATGGAAGCAACACTGACTGACAATCAGTTTCACATGCTGTTGTGTAAATGGTAAAGACAACAGGTGGAAATTAGAGGCAATTAGCAAGACACCCCCAATAAAAGAGTGGTTCTGCAGGTGGTGACCAAAGACAACTTCTCAGCTCCTATGCTTTCTGGCTGATATTTTGGTCACTTTTGAATGCTGGCGGTGCTTTCACTCTAGTGGTAGCATGAGACTACAAGTCTACAAACCACACAAG
>JAUMHI010000067.1:4749020-4767007 GCA_032359435.1 Enteromius unitaeniatus
TTTTTAAATGATAAATATCAAAGGTAAAAAAGACAGTTTCATTTTTAGGATGAGAGTAGATAATTGTTGTGAAAATATGCTATTAATCTTTTTTTTATTATTACAAATTTAGGATTTCAGAATCGTTTGCATTATATGTTTACTTAAGGAGGAAAAATATCCAAAAACTGTAGAAAACGTCCAAATGAAGGAATAAAAACTGCTTAAAACGAAATTGTTTCAGTTTAACATGAAATTTTACGAACGATACTGCAAAACAGATCCAGATAATAACATTTTTTATCTTTCTAGACAATGTTGTTCATATTTAATGGGGGTCTCTGCTGTGATGGATGAAAAATTCTCTGAAGTGTCATTCTTTTTGTAAGAGCGCATGTTGATTCATTTTATCAAAGCTAACGTGTCTCGCTTTGCCTTCAGGAAAGCACATTCATTTTAAATCCTTTATGCTTTTTGCCAGTTTCTCACGCCAGTCTGAAGGGCACCGGCGTTACTCGCTTCAAAATTAGCTGGTATTTTGATTAAATGTCAGGTCTTTTTTAGATGGAGATGGCTGGCGTTGCGTCCGCTAGGAAAATGGCACAAAGCTTTAATTAGAGGATTTATTTCCATTCCTCTGCGTTTGATACATTCTAATCCTTCCCTTGAAGTGAAGCATTCAGAAATATTCACAAAAGAATTATATGGAATAATAGAACGACACGGTTAGTGTGAATACCTGTCAGTGTCCAGTGCTACAAGCGGCTTCTCATCTGGACTCTGGTCTAAAGATGAATAGCCTTTATTAGGAACAACCAGCCTATAAGAGTAGAAAAAAGGAAGAGGCTGTCAGACCAGTTAAATCAAAAATGTACATATATGCTTGAATGTGATAGATAAATAGATAGATTTTTGGTTGACGTAATAGGAACATTATTAGAACCCCTCAAAAACAAAGGCAGCGTTCTTTGTTTTTTTTTTTTAAATATTAACCTTTGATTTTAATATCCACTTTTCCCAAACCATCCTAGTACTAGGACAAATCTGGCAAGGGAAATCCAATAAATAGAAGGCATGGCTGAGTTTAACGTTATCAAGCCCTGTTACATTAGCCAGAGCTGGCGCTACACATCTTTTGTTCCTCCTCTCTGGGACAAAAGCTGAAGTTAATCTCTGGCCCTCAGGCTTTTAAAGTAAGCAGGCCTATGTGCAGCTAATCTTCAGGCCTAAAGCTGTGCTCTAAACCAGGCCTGCAGACGTTTCCTCGCATTTGAGCTAATCCTGACAGGGCACTAGGGACTGATGGGATGGCAGAAGTCCTCATACGGACTGCACTAACACTAATTAACATTCACAGACTGGAAAGTCTTTATATAAAGCTGCTGTTTATAGGATCTGATGTTGCTGCTGCTCATATTTTTGAAGTACTGAACAAATAAACCATTGTCATGAAGCCATAAGCATGTGTGCAAAAATGTTTCTTTTAGGAACTACTTGTGGGTTGGTATGAAAGTAGTTTTATACAAAATGATTACTTCACCTTGTTCTGGCCATAACATTATTTTTCTTGGGCTGCTGATTGACTGGACTACCCACAGTTCCGTTCTTCACAGAGCCCTTCCTCGCAAGCTCTCGCTGTTTCTCTAGCGAAAGAACAAATTCAAGAAAAACGACATATTGAAAATCTCCTGTTGATAGACCGTTCAGCATTTAAAATTAACCAACGGCTGTAATATTTGCATACGGAATCGTTATTGCTCTTCATTCTCGTGTTCATTTGCATACTGAAGACTGAGTCGTCTTTGCATACGTTTAATAAACTGCAGTTCTTTTGAATCCAGATAAATACCATGGAAACACAAAGTTTTATTATGCGTCGAGACTACAGTCTGCATGGTTTTCTGGCTGGAGAACAGTTTCTTCAGGCGTGAATTCTGAGCTTGACTTCTGTGTGACTTACACACACTGATCTGTGTGTGCGTGTGTGTGTGGGAGATTTCTCTGCAGTGCTATAAGTAATAAGGCTGTCAAAGGGAGGACTGTAAAGTGAAGTTTAATTAACAACAGCAACTGCTGTATTTCAGGATGCCCTAACTGAGCAACACTAAACAGACATTGATGCGAGATACAGATGCAGGATGGGAAAGAGAGACAGTGGAAGAGAGGACTGATCAATGAGATCAATGAGTTTTTTCCTTTATATACCGTTTGGAACGCATTGGTATGAGATGCACGAAACCTCCTGAAGCGGCTATGCACTTGCATTTTCAAATGCTTTTATACGAAACTGATGTGCACACCGTCAGTTATGTTTTCAGAGGAGAGCAAAACATCTAATAGATCGAAAGAGATCTGTGCATTAGTCTGAATACATCCTGTTAAAGCTGCCAGTCTATGATCTCATCAGTAATAATCAAGCGGCAATAATGAAGAGGAAAAAAAGAAATATCCAACTTTTAAAGTCAAAACTTTTTCTGTAAACTTTAGTATATTTAAAGAGCAATAGTAATAACAAAATACAGACTAAACTGCATGTTTGAACTGCTTTAACTGAAAATATCTTGCTCTGACATATCTTAACATTTTGTAAAAGATGCATTAATATCTTAATTTAACTAAGGCCTTGTCCTGGCTTAAGATAAGCCATGTTTGTGAAACTGGGCCATTGTGTTGATAATAATAATCTTATTGATTTGAATTGTGAAACCAAGATGGCAGTACTGACAAACAGATCTCTTAAATATAATAGGGCTTTACTTTTAGTTATTATTTAGGTAGCACATATATTCTGAATGCCTTTGGCAGAATTCAAATGAGCCATTTTAATCTAGATTAAAAAAAATAAATTATCTATGCCCACCCATAATATATATATATATATATATATATATATATATATATGTTAAAATTACTGTAATAACTGAAATAAAAACAAATTAAAGCTAAATAGAAATCTAAAAAAACTACAATTAAAATAACAATTTAAACATTAAAAACATAAAACAAAAGTTAATATTAATAAATACTACAATAATGTCAAATAACACAGCATGGATGGTTACAGACTATCAATAATTATTTTAATGTCATGGTTGATAACTGATAAGTGTATACATTTTGCATTATACCAAATTATAAATTTTTCAATTATTCCATTATTACCAATGACACAAAGTAAATTGTCTCAAATGAAACTGAGCATTAAAATTTTAATATTCAAAAAGATGGTCAAAATATGGAAGAATATGTAGATGATTTTGAAACCTTTTTTGAAACAAATTACACAGAATTTAAGTAACCTCATGTTTCTTCACATAAAAGAAAAGCCCAGAAAGGCTCCACAATTGTATTTGAAAAGCTGTAGATATGTTATCTGAGAGAAACATTCAGACTTGAAGATTCATTACACTCCTGCTTATCGAAAACCACGGTCATCCATTTCACACGGCCTACTGCTAATCGCTTCTGAGCTCTCGCTCCAAACCGTATGCTTCACAATCATGATATCAAGTGGGAAAATCAATACAGTCGTTTTTACACTTAAATGAACAAATTACACTGGTGACGATATAGCATCAGATCGAAGTGCCTTACCTATCTTCACTTGTAGAGGAGAGGGCTTGTAGTTGATGGCGACTGACTCTGATTCTCTCGTTCCCGTTTCAGCCTCCAAAGTAGACGCTGCTGCAGGATCCTGGAGACAAAAACACAAGCACACTTATCAGGTAGATGCAACACTGCATTTCTAAGTGCAGATGCTAGATACTAGCAACGTGTAAACTACACAATTCCAAATCGAATAGCTGACAAAAGGATCTTGAGGAAGTTGTAGATTCAATATGAATTCAGATTGTAAATCTAGAAAGCCCTTTCTAATCTGAAACAGTGTAACGTGGAAAGGATCCCCCTGGTACAAAACTCCAAGCATGCTCGGCGTGCTGATGAAAAACAGACAGCAAAAATCGGGCTGGTTGTAAATAATGGCATCTGGTGAAGACAGGCCGTGCATCAAGGGTGTTGATTTTACTGGGGTTGGGTGAAATAACAGGAGTCAGCACAATGTCACCATGTTGTCACCGGAACGGCTCGTTTTAATACATCTCTCTCAAAACATCTCCGATTTGCTTTCACAGCTGTGCTCCAGCAACTTATTGATTCTGGGAGCAGAGATAGATGTGGAGAGTGTGCTGGTTATCAGATTAATTCTACAAGATTGTATTCCTAAAAACATTGTGAAAATTACTTTTTCTGATGGTTGACACGTGCTTATAATTGAACTGGAAATTAGGTGCTGGGCATCCGGCCAGAGGAGAACTGGACCCAACTAAGCCTGGTTCTCCCAAGGTTTTTTTCCCCATCCTCTCATGGATGGCGTTTTGGTTCCTTGCCGCTGTCGCCTCTGGCTTGCTTAGTTCATATTGGCACAACAGTTGGACAAAAGGATAGACAAATCCTACGGTCTTCTCGTACAATACAAAATTTACAAACAAGCGTTCATTAGTACTCAAAGTCCGAGCCAATACACACCCTCCTTTCTCCACAGCCTCTTTTCTGCACAGCTGCTTGGTGGAGACATGGATGAAAGGAGGGAGATTCTAGCTGTCATAGTAACCAGCCGGTACTTCCTGCGTAGTTGGCTCGCATGACACCAGGCATGTTTTGTTGCTCCGGCCTTCAATACGTAGGGTCGGAGTGCTGTGTGACATCATTGGGAAGGGGAGAGGCAGAACAGAGGGAGCTTGTTGGAGGAATGTTGACAGCACACCCAAGCTGTCCCTGCCAACAGAGCGCCTATTATGACCTAAAAAAGCCTGCCTTTATTGGATGTGGCCCATGTGGCCATCTGAGAGTCTTTGGGCCGACATCATGAGCCCCTAATGCCATGTGATTATAGCAATGCAGTTTTTGGTGAAGTTCATGACACACAAGATGACTAACTGAAACAACAATCTGGTCAGTAGATAGAATGGTGCAAATTGTTCGATTTTATATATATAAAATAATATATACTACTATATTATTAATATATATATATATTTATATTTATATATACACTACCGTTCGATCATATAAAAATCACATGTTTCAAAAAATATATTTGGCTGCACAACTGTTTCCAAACATTGATAATTCTAGTAATAAATCAGCAAATTAGAATGATTTCTGAAAGGATCATGTGACACTGAAGACTGGAGTAATGATGCTTTGTATCACAGGAATAAATTATATTTTAAAATATATTCACACAGAAAACAGTTATTTTAAATTGAAATATTTTTCAGGATTTTTAATCTAATAAATGCAGCCTTGATGAGCAGAAGAAACATCTTTAAAAACCATTAAATAGCTTACTGACCCCAAATGTGTGAACGGTAGTGTATATATGTGCAATAATTAATAATTCATTTTATATCTATTTATATACATGTGTGAAGACTAAAGAATACTAAAAAGCTACACAGAGATATTTTGAGGAAAAAAAACGAAAATGAATTTGGAATGAAAAATGAAAAGGAATATAGCACATAGCAAAACTACTACAATTAAATAGAAAATTAAAACTAAAAATTATATATATATATATATATATATATATAATATATTTGTTTATGTTTTAAATAAATATGTATAAAATTGTACCTATAAATTACTTAATTTCTATATTAAGTTGACACTGAAATGTTTTTGTACCATTATACATGTATATATATATATATATATATTATTAACATTTAGACAATTTGCAGAGACTTTTACTCAGAATCAACAAAAAACCTATATATAGACACACACGCGTAAATATAAAGCTAATTAAAACTACTATAAAAACATATTATATCATATCACAATTTATAAATAATACTAAAAATAACACTAATAATAAAATTGATATACCTAGATTTACTTTTTCAGAACTTTTCCACTAAGCACCTATTAGCAATATGACAAAATGTAATATCAAACGTATGACATTAACAAAACAAACATGTTTAGCTCATGTTAGTGGTGACTAAAAGATGCTAAAACCTTTGGAGGGGTCACTAGATGTAAAAAACGACCCATATCATAAAAAAATCCACTTGTAGAACAAACATGAAGTAGACTTGTTGTTGAAGGAAACCTCCTTGCTCACTGATTCAGTCATGGCATAGTGCCAGCTGTAGGCCTAGCAGGGCTCTCACAAACCCTTTAAGCTCAGCACCAGCTAAAGAGACCAGCGGGGGATTGTGGGTAATAGCCCAGCAGGATACCATCAAGCTCCTGAAGCATCTAATCATATGCTGGGCATAAAGTACACTGTGATTGATCTTTATCTCCAGCTGTTGCTCGTCCACAATATCATTTTCATTTTTCGAGCATCAGGACCCATCATTAAAACAAGGTAATTCTTTGTGTCAACATACATTTAAAAATACTACCTGTCTTTGTGGTCTACAAAGGACTCTGTTGAGTAAGCCGATGCCATTGAGCTTTCCAGACAGCCTTTGTTAGACTACACAGCCTACACAAATCTCAGAGCAACACCACGAAGAACAACATCAAAGTCATGCATATTCCACCAGCTACATGTACAACTGCCCGTGAAATTTATGCAAGATCTACTGGGATAAAGTGAGCTTTGGAGCATATAGAACCCAATCTGATGCAACCCTAATCTCTGGTCTCATTGTATAAAGCTGATCTGCAAGATTAAAGTGATCAGAAATCTATAGGAACTGAAACATAAGCAAGTTTGCATTGATTTAGATCGGTGCAAGTCTCACACATTCACAGAAACACATCAAAAACAGGATTATCATGAAGAATCCACTGAAACACTGTACACCTGTAAGTCTCGTGTAAAATCTCTTACAAGGAGTAATGCTAATACTCAAGAATGTCAATGTTAACGTTTAACAACAGATTGAATACAGATTAACGGCATCATGTGGGACCTTATGATCAGAACTCCAAGATATTTATGCCTTTTCTGACCCAGTGTCGTGTCAATATGACATTTTAGTGATGCTGGTTGATGAAGGAGATGAAGATGAGCGAATGCTGAGAAAGCTGAAGCAATGAAAAGGATTGGTGGGATATTATGACAAGATGTACTCTGGACCAATCACAGCAAAGCATGATCCATGAGGTGACTAGGATATGATCGTGGTTAATCAGAATACCAACAATAACCAGCTGATTAGTAACAAATATATTATATGTATTCTTACGTAGAATAAAAAGAAATGGATTGGTTCATCTACTTATTATTTCCATTACTGATTTAAAGGGTATTTAATGGTTAGGGTTTGTGTCCAGACAATGTTTGTTCGACAGGAATGGTGTTCTAGAACCAACAAAAGATGCTGAGCCTGGAAAATGGCCTACTTGGCAAAATTACAGTGACCACAAACCAACAAAAGCTGTTACTGCCGCCCTCCTTTTATCCACATGGCATTCTGAAATCAAAACTAAATAATAATAAATCAAAAAGCCAATAACTAGTAAATTCATGAAAGGAAGGAGCATTCTTCTCTCAAAATCAGGAGACATATTGCAGTGGGTGTATGTCCTTTTCTGTCCACAGAAGAATGAATTAGCATAAGAAAGCACAGTTTGTTGTGTAGGGTAACAGCTGGGTCTTTGGCACTTTGGGAATAGTGGGGCGCCAATGAAAAAGGAATGACATTATCACCCCAAGCCATATCTCACCAGTCCAGCATATTCTGAAGTGCACACTTCAGTCCAGCCAGATAATTCAGGCCTACTAACTGAACGAAAACATACTTATTTCACTGGAAATCAATATGGTTACGCAAGCTCTGAAACAAATAAGACATTCAGGAAATTCAAGATGCATGTGTCTGCTGCTACTGTCTGACTGGGCTGACAAGTACAAATCTACTCAAGTCAGGTACTTTCCGGCTTGTATTGTTTGTAATTACAGTCCTTGTGCTTTCTTATGAGATAAACTCTACAGTCATCTTGTTATTTTACTTTTAATTGTATTTATTGTACAAATAATTCTAATTCAATTTAAGCTTAAAACAACCAAATCATTTAGGGAGTCATGATAATATATCATTGCATGGTCCTGATATTACAAAAAAAAATTTATTTGTAACATCTTTGCTATTTGGTTTTGTAAAGTAAAAATTACACTCAGTTTACATTAGTTGAAGTACACTGATTCGGTTCCCAGTGATTCATTTGAACTATAGCCTAACCGTCCGGTTCGATTCACAGGGAGTCAGACTGATTCAGACTGAAGCAACGCAGACCGATTCATTGAAAAGCTCCGATTTTAAAGCATTACATTCACGAATCGGCAGCTAATATCAAACAGCCATTTCCACATCTGTCAAAAATAGTATTATATATATATATATATATATAACTTGTGTTGTGAGAGCTTTTATTTTGACTCATTAAGGAAGGCTTACGAGCATATATATATATATATATATATAAACGCGACAGAACAGCTGGCATAGAATCAATATATCGATATATCGGGTTTGTGTACATAACCCCACCGATCCTTTAGATGACACCTGGTAATGTTTCTGCGTTTGTGGGTCGGGTTAAGCTAGGCAATGCAGAATTACTGTATTCTCACACAGGGTCATTTCCCACGACCTGTAAAGGCACACAGCGTCCCTGTATGTAGTAAAAGTGAGTGATACTTACCAGCAGCTTCATCTCTGGTGGATTTACTGGTGGCACTTGAAATCTGTCAATTTCTTCCATCATTTTGATAAAACGTTAGTCTTGTAAAGGAAAGCACAAATGCTCAAGGTGATATCCTAATTGAAAAACGCATTTATTCACTCTCTGGGCCGGTTCAAAGATGCCGAGCTCTCCAGCATCATCTCTAGTTGTTTTCCGCTATCTGGCTGTTACCAGTCAGGGGTGACTCAACAGCAACATCTGACTTCCGGGTCCGGAGCCCTCCCATAATGACGTAAGATGAATAATTAATGAGCCTGAAAGTTTGATTAGATGCAGGCAAAACAAGAGAGTCTACAGCTACTGAAAGATGCGGTGCATTTGCAGATCAAAAGCAGCTTTGAATTATTGGGAAATTAAATATGATAGTCGTGCAGATACTGCTATCATAATAATTTATCGACAAGTGCTAAAATATTGCTTTTATAGGTTTTATTTATTTCATATGAATGCTTTGTTGTTTTAAATACTGCGGTTTTGTTTAATATTTGTAAATTAAGTAAAGTTTGTCTTAACCAAAACGCTTTTTTTGCATGTGTCAGCTTTTATAAAACTTTGAAAGACAAGCGTCAATGAAAAACTAAATACGTGTCGCCATCTTGTGGTGTTATAGGCAGGATTTACACGTTGCTCAAATTACGCCCTTGCGTGACTTTTATTTTAAAATAACATCCACAAGAATCCATAGGTGTCTCTGCACTTCACCGTCTGCAGCAAAGATTGGTTGTGTGGCAAAAATAGAAAGTGGGCATTATGTACAACTTTTAACTTTAAAATTCATTGGTTTAAACAAAACCAGATAAAGTTTTGAAATAAATATAAATTATTTATTTATTTACGATTAGTTTTTGTTATTATTATGCACCTGGGCGCTTTTATTTTGAAAGCTAACGTTAACGCTTAACATTTTTTAGGCATCTTCACGTTTTCACATGTTGCTGTAGGCTGTGGGCTCCTCCGCGTCGGTTTATTAACAGACGCTGGAACAAAATAATAGACTGTTTATAGTTTCTTGTCGAACAATCATCGCTGGGATGTCGTTAAACAGATTCTGAGCTTTGTTAGTATTCTTGACAACAACTGCGGCTTGGGCCTTTGTTAGGCTTGGTTTCTAGGGACACCGTTGCTATAGACAGCGCACCACAGAACGCTGACCAAGGTCAGGCGATTTCCTCCAATCACGATCACTCACTTGCAGCGAAACCATTTGAATCAGCCAATCAAATGAAAGATCGATTACCCACCGGAAGAAATGGGTTTCGAGACTCTGGCATGACAAGAAAGCTGAAGTAGTTCGCAACTATTTTAATGTGCATTTTACCCGTATCGACGTTTGAATGTTTGTAGTTTCGCATGGTAAGATGGTTTGCGAATATTTCGCTTTATGTTTTAACGACTTTGTATTCTATGCATCTTCAAACTGTATTTATGGACAATTCTCCTGTTCTGTTCGCAGCTTCTCTGTTTTTCTCATGATTAACGTTACTGTTTCATTTTTGTTTCGCTGTGTTTATGTGTTCTGCTTCCTTAGGAGGTTAATTGCCTATTAGCTCGCAGCTCAGTGTCCTATTTGGCTTTAATTCACTTCGGATTCCATTTGTGATGTAATGGTGGTATATGGTACAGATAACTTGATGTCACCTTTACATAAAGCCAGATGTCAGTCATGATTGTAATCAGTCATGAGGGTCTGTTGTTGTTGTGGTGGTCTCGGCTTACCTCCAAGATGTATAACCAGTAAAATGATCCTTCAGACAGGTGTTCCCTGATCCATAAACAAATACTGAGCAGAAATATTACATGCAACCTACTAATATCCGTGATGTAGATCATGTATATTAATAATTGCGACAATGCATGACATGATGTACAGGATTGTATGCATCCTAAGTTCTAGCAGTCATACAAAGTTTTGAAATAAATTTGCATAGGCCTATTTATTGATATTTGTCTTTTTTGCAGAGAAAATCGGCGAGAACAAGCTCTTCTTCCCCGCCGCTGCACGTGCATGTAAACGAGACTACACCTGTGCACGTGCATGTGAAGAAGAGCACAAAATGCAGCCCTACCAAGACAGCCCAGGTATACCATAAGCTTGTAGTCTGTACACCCATTCTCAAAATAGACTTAAATATAATTACACTGATTATTACAAAAGGATAAAGAAATGTCTATAGAGGTAGAGGTGTGGTGCTTCATTTCTTTTAATGCTGCTAAAAGTTCCCTAACACCCATCACTCATCATGTATGTCTTTTATGTTCCAGGTTAAAACAAAAAGTAGCTTGCATCCTACTGCTAAGGTGAAGACAAGGGTCCCATGGATCCCACCTGGCAAGGTCTCAACACGAGAGCCATCATATAAGTGGGAGGTCTGCCAAATGTTACAAATGCATTCCTATTTGCACAGTTCGTGTAAAATATTGGACACAATTCACTATTTTTGTTGTTGTAGATGTTATGATATTTATGTGTTTTAGGGGCCATCTCATCGTTTAGAGATAACACCTCCACAGGAACCAGAACGTTCCCAGTCTCCTCTCCGAATAGAAGATCTCTCCACGGATGAAGAAGAGGCGCTGCATGGACGCATCAGTCAGTACGAGAGGAAGATCGACAACCTTATGACAGAGGTCAGCTCTCTGAAAAATGAGGTGAGGAAAGAAAAGATGGTCTCTTATATGTTAAAAAATACAGTAACATTGTGAAATTATTGTATTATTACAATAACCATTTTTTAATTTAATATAGTATAAAATGTAATTTATTCCTGTCAAAGCTGATTTCTCAGGAGCCATTACTCCAGTCTACTCCAATGCCACATGATTTTTCAGAAATCATTCTAATTTGAATAGAATGTCTGTTGTGATGCATTTAATATGGTACACATGTGTTTGTGTGCAGGTGGAGCTTCGTAAGAAGGAGCAGCTGCTTGAGCGTCAGTCGGAGAGGTTAAGCGCGTCACAGCGTGTCATCGCTGAGCAGGAGGAGGAGCTTGCAGAGGTCGCCCGGGAGCTGGAGGCCACAGAGCAGGAGAACTCGCGTCTACGAGAGTCCATGGAAAAAATGATGGAGGGAAATGATTTTGGGAGGTGTGATTTAAAATTGTTGACATTTGAAGAATTAGCTATTACAAAATAGCACAATTTGCACAATTTCTTATTGCCTAGATTGGAGAGAGACAGTGTGCAGCCAGACAAAGATGTTCTACTCAGGAAACTGCTGGAAGCAGAGATGGACAGCAGTGCAGCCGCCAAGCAGGTGTCGGCTCTCCGCGAAACAGTCAGCCATATATCTAGGAGTCCGAGTGTGAGCGTAAGCAAAACATTTCCCATTGGTTTTTGTCAAAAATATTGAAATTAGAAGGTCTTTTAAAAAGAGCCAGGAACAGATATGAATAAAAAAAAATCCTTTGTCCAGGAGAAAAAGATGTCAGGATCAGATTCAACGCTCTTGAGCCGACAGAAAGAGCTCTTGCTGCAGAAGCTGGAGACATTTGAGAGCACTAACAGAGCCCTCAGACATCTTCTAAGAGAACAGCATAGTCGAGAGGTACAAATTTTAAAATAATATCAGCCAACTACATTTCATTGTATTTAAAACTGTCCTTAAGCTTTTCTCTACTACTTTGTTTTATAACAGATGGAATCACTTAGACTCTTAGAGCAGAAAGAAGTGCTTCTGAAAAAACTTTCCGATGTGGAAGCAGAAAATTCGGTTTGTGTTATCGCTGCATAAAGCATGTTCTGTAATCTGTTCATGTTCTGCATCACTGTAAACAGGTGATTTTTATTGGTTTTTTATATCAATGAACTCCTTTCTGTATTTCAGCGTATTCTTGTAAAGCTTCAGGACAAAGACAGAGAGATTAACCAGCTCACTTCTTTGTTAGAAAGTGAAAAGGTAAACTGTATTTTTAAGCATGTTTTTTAGATACGACATGGTCAGTTACTTGTGAAGATTTATCAATTCCCATTTTAACAGGACAGTGCAAAGACCACCACTGAACTGTCCAAAGTCTTGGAGTCTACTCGAGCACACCTGCAGGGTCAACTACGCAATAAAGAGGCAGAAAATAACCGCCTCAATGTTCAGATCAGGGTAATACATACAGCACTGGCTAACGACTAAATGGTTTTCAAGCAGCATGTCCCACTGTCCTTTTATAGTGTTTATTCTACAAGACATGTCTAGTTGATAGCTAAATAACATGATATAATCAACCATACCTGATATATGAAATGTATAAAAGGGTGTTCGTTTGGTTCAGAATCTAGAGCGATCCATCAGCCAGCAGCAGGGGGAGGCAGAACACCTGCAGAATCAGTTGCGTGACCTCAGGCAGCAGGCGGAGGCTGATAAGGAGGCCCTGAAAAAAGCCACGCGGGCACAGAAACAGCGGACACAGCGCAGTGAAGACACTGTGGGGCAGCTCAGTGCCCAGCTCTTGGAGATAGTGAGTTGAATGAGTTTTAATGTGAACTGCTTACACAGTAGAAAGTACTTAAAATAACAGTTGGCTACAAAAAAAGTTTGAAGCAGTAGTATGGTGTTGGGGGGGGCACAGAAATATATATATTTCTCACATGGCATATATATAAATCATAATAAGTCAAAGTCAACTTTATTGTCAATTCTGCCACATGTACAGGACATACAGAGAATTGAAATTAGTGTCTACACTATATTTTTTTGAGCTCGTTTTAGGTCTGTAAGTTCAACAAGAATGCATTAAATCGATCGAAAGCGACTTGAAAGACATTTATAATATTACAGTATTAAAGTTTTAAATATTAGTATTAAACATTAAAGTTTCAGGGTTTTTTTTTTTTTACATTTCAGACAAAAATCTGTTCTTTTGGCCTTTTTATTGCCGAAAAAAAAAATCATGGGTTACACAATAATATAAAGCAACAATGAAATGTGTCTAGAGCAATCATGTGACACTGAAGACTGGAGTAATGATGCTAAAAATGTAGCTTTGCCATTACAGGAATAAATTATGTTTAACAATTACAATTTTAATCATATTTTACAACGTCATTTTATTTACTGTCAAATAAATGCAGCCTTTGTGAGCAAAAAAAAAAAAAAAGTCACAGACCCCAAACTTTTTAATGTTAATGTATATTGTGTCATATTTCTATGCCAGTGTATGATATTAAAAGATAAAATGATCTTCACAGGAAGCACAGCTGGCAGATGCTGTGTCGGCCGCAGAGAATTGGAGCAGTCGCCACGCAAAAGAGATGAAGGAAAAAGGACAGCTAGAGATGGAGATCACATTGTTGAACAGGTCAGCTGTGATTTGTGTCCTATGTATGCTAATACAAGTCATAATTCTGAATTAATGTAAACCTAGAAAGCCTCCCAGAAAGCCATGCAAACATTCCTGTATTCTTTTAGCCGTATTACAGACCTCACGGAACAATTGCACGGACAGGAAGAGAAAGCCCGAACAGAGAGAGATGGCCTTTTAGATCGCCTTCATGAGCTCAATACAGAGAGCACTGCTATACGCCTAGAGAACCAGAGCCTTAAGGTTTGTCTGTTTCCAGTTGTACTGTCCAAATCACTAATTTGTGCTTTTTTACAGATGACATCCAGCCTCATTTTATCCACAATCCTTCCATATGCCTTTATAATAAATATGATAAATTAATGCAAGCAAAAACTGTTTTGTCGTGCTTGTGCAGGCCACTTTTTCTGCCTTGGAAGAGAAGTTGACGTTGTCCCAGTCTGAGGTCCAGCAGGTCAAAGTTTCAGTGAAGCAGTATGAGAGCTTGGTGGACAGCTATAAAGCCCAGGTTTGACCATAATACTATAAAACTTACTAATTGATTATGATTATGAATTCCATATACTACTCTTCTGGGCCAAAGTTTGTTGTGCTCACCAGATCTGCATTTATTTTGATTACAAATACAGTAATATTGTCATTGGTTTTGGGACCTTTTTGTTTATAACCTTTAAATGTAGGTTCAGAAGACCCGTGCCGAAGCAGATGAGTACTCTGCGCGTCTGCAGTTGGCTGAAACTGAAGCCCAGGCTGTTAGAGATGAGGTAGACCAGGAGATCCACAAGGTCAGGAAGCAGCTTCAAGGTCGTTTGGCAGAGTTGGAGCCACTTCCTGAAGCTCTGAGACATGCTGAACTTCAGTTGCAGGAAGCTCATGAGAAAGAGCGCTTACAAGAGAGAAGAAACACAGAGCTTGGCACCTCCCTCGCAGAGCTACGCATCAAGGTGTGTTTGTTGAAGAGTTACTCCACCACAAAATTTACCTTTTGTCATTAATCACTTGCCCCCATGTCGTTCCAAACCCGTAAAAGTTTTGTTCTTCTCTGCAACCAAGACTTTTGAATGTCCCCTTGACTGCCAAGTAATGAACACCCTCAAGGTCCAGAAAAGTATGAAAGACATCATCAACAGGGAGTCAGTGGTCCAATCTGAATGTTATTAAGCAAGAAGAATACTTTTCCTACGCAAGGAAAATAACATTTATTCAACAGTTTGCCCCCTCTGTTTCTCTCCGAATCAACGTTGCAGCATTTTGGAGAATGTTCATTCACTGGATACAAATAGCGTATGCTCTTCTGTGTCAGCCGTACCACACGGATACATTTCTATGGGCTGTGATTTGAATGAAAACCATGACATCTTGTCTCAAGGCTGACAGAGGAGACAAATTGTTGAATAAATGTTGTTATCTTTATTTTCTTTGCATTCTCATCACTTCATAACGTTACGGTTGAACCACCGATGGCGGATGGAGTATTCTGACGATGTCATTCATATTTCTCTAAACTTTTGACAGTGGTCATTACTTGGCAGTCAATGGGACAGTAACAAGCCTCCCAGCTTTCATCCAAAATATCTCAAATTGTATTTTGAAGATAAACGAAGCATTTACAGGTTTGGAACAGCATGGAAAGTGATAATTTTGGGGTGAAGTAACCCTTTAAGTATAAGTTCTTAAAATCGGTTTGCATTTAATGTTAAAAACATCACAGCCAGTTGTTTAATGCAGAAAAAACAGTTTGAACAGAAAAGGCTGCAAAAGCTCTTCATGGTGTTAACAACACTACTGTGAACATATGACTGCCAACATTTACCATATCAATGGCTATTCAGCAAATTGGCAGGGCTGTTGTCTTGTTTCATATGCAAATAGGTTAGCCGTTCCTAACAAAAGTTGTAAAATTTACATACAGAAGTATTAAAGATACATTTGAAGGAAAGAGGGTTGGTGTTAAAGAACAGTGTAAAATGTAAATGCTTAAGTTTCTGTTGAAAGAAACTTTGATTATGAACCTATGGGGTAAAATAAGATTTTAGAAGAACGGCAAACACCAACTGTAAAAGATTTAGTTTTTGCTGGTCATTGATAGAATTTTATTTGTTTTGATGGTTTGTGTTTAGGCAGAGCAACAAGGAAGTCTGGCAGAAATGTTGAGACACAAGAACATGTTGCTGCTAGAAGAAAACAAGCAGCTTCAGCACAAAATAGAGGGCCTTGAACGGTCTGTCACTTTTATAACTCACCAATTTTCTGTTACTTATTTTCATGTGTTTCATGTTTTATAGGGATAGTTTACCCAAAAATTCAAATATTGTCCAAATTTTCTTGTGACGTGCTTCCATGGAACAAATACACAACATATATTTTTAAAAATGTATTTCTTGTTCTTGGGCTCAGATGTTGTTTGGTCCCGAACATTCTTCAAATAAAATTTCTGCGAGTAGAATTCATATAATCATATCATTAAATATTACGTACATCGCTTAAAATAATTCTACATGTTTGGAATGGCATGGGGGTCAGTATAATGTTTTTATTTTTGGGTTTCATTTTAGCTTCTGTTGTCAACAGGAAGCTAGAGGAGACTAACTCCCAAAATCGAGACCTCATTCAGGTCATTTCAAAACGCGAAGAAACAATTCATGGCAACCAGGTCCGTCTTGAAGAAAAGTCTCGAGAGTGCAGTATTCTAACTCGACAGCTGGAGGAGGCGCTTGATGATGCTCGTCGGCAGGTCTGTACCACTGCATCTTTAAAAACACACGGACTTAATAATTTGCAATGCTCAGTTTTTTTTATTCAAGATATCCTGTTGATTAACAGGTTACCCAGACCAGGGAGCGAGCAGCCTCTAAAGAGCGTGTTACACAGTCCAAAATTGTTGACCTAGAAACTCAGCTAAGCAGAACAACATCTGAGCTCAACCAGTTACGACGAGCCAAAGAGGAGGTAAGTAAAATTTCTCCATATGTGACTTTTCCATATTTTTGTAAAAAAAAAAAAATTGTCAGAGCACCCATCACTTTCTTATAGGCTGAGCGGAGGTACCAGAGCCGTTTACAAGATGTCAAGGACAGACTGGAGCAGTCCGACAGCACAAACCGCAGCCTTCAGAACTATGTCCAGTTCCTCAAATCTTCTTACGTCAATGTGTTTGGAGATACTGCTCACACTGGGTCCTCGTTTCGCACACCTTCACCAATCTGAAAACTCCTTCAGGTGTCTTTTCTTTACATGGACTGGCATGTATTCATCTGATTGTCACTACTGCTGACCTCTTGACTTTGCTGTGCTTTGTGCTTTACTCTTGAAGGATTATTTATGGAACATTATCATTGTACGTGTTACTGGTGAGTACCAAGAAAGATGGCTTTGTAGTGTTACATATCCATCCTAGAATGAGAATTCTGATCTTATAGATAAATTCTTGTCATTTTGCCCTGCCTCATGGTGGCCGTTATGCAATGAAGACAGATCAAGATATTATCTCCTTGCAAAACATTTCTTCTTTAATTTACATATCAAAAAGGAAGGTTGTACTTAAAATAATTTGAATATTGTCTTTTTTGAGCTTTTGCTTGTATCTGGATTTCAAACATACAGTGTGTATGCTTTGTAGTCACAGTATATGATTGTCCGATTAAATAATATGGGTATATACAATATGATGATGGTTGTATAAAGTACAGTTTAAGTATTTGGTAATGAATCTATTATATCATTCCATACTATGGAACAAAAATCCTGCCTAAAGTATTTGAAATAAAAAGCTTGTTGAATTCCACAATTCGAAAAAAGAAGCATTGCAATTAACAGTGCTTGCATTTTAATGCATTGTAGTTTCATGGCTTGCATCTTTATGCGCTGCATTTTAACATGGTTGTATATTATAAACATTTCACAAACATTTTTACTGATTACACTGTCAGTAATCAATATTCACCTCACAAAGTTCATTTTCAAAATATTCAGTTTGTTTAATAATTCCAGCAATAATATTCG
>JAUMHI010000067.1:4769890-4827095 GCA_032359435.1 Enteromius unitaeniatus
TATATATATGTATATAAAAATTATATATATATATATGTATATAAAATTTTTCTATATATATGTATATAAAAATTATATATGTGTGTATATATATATATATATATATATATATATGTGTATATAAATTTTTTATATATGTATATAAAAATTATATGTGTGTGTGTGTGTATATATATATATATATAATTATTTTATTTTATTATTATTATTAGAATGCTTAATTAAAGTTCAAAAGACCAGTAATTATTTAAATATATATTTCTGACATAATAAGATTCAACAAGGACACTTTCAATTAAAGGGGTCATATGGTGCGATTTCAAATTTTCTTTTCTCTTTGGAGTACATACAACTGAGAAAAAGTGTTACAAGCTGTTAGTCCATAGATAAGATCCCTAAAGAAGGTGGAACTAGTATTCTCACTGTAGTGTTGCTGCCAGTTGCTTGACATGCTGTGTGTTGTTGTGAAAGTGAAACTACTTTGTTTGTGCTTCCAAAAGAGGAAATACTGTAACTAGAAATTGGCACTTATTTTTTGTGATTTCTCCGATCACAAGTGCAGACGTGGTCATTTTTACGAGGTGCGATGAATAAAAAGACAGTAAAAATCAGTAATTGTGTCTCCACTGGATTACAACAAATGGCTCATTTGTAATGGCTTTGTTTTTGTAATATAGCACTATAATGTTATTTTTAGCAACGTCATATGACCCCTTATTAATCAAACATGATTAGTGAAGACATTTAATATGAATGTTCATTTGTTTATTTCAAGTGTCCTTGTTGAATAAAATAAATTTCTTGACCCCGCACTTTTTTTTAATGTTAGTAAACCATTTTAAAGTTTAGCAAGTTGTATCAATCACCTTAATTTCTAATGAATCAGCATAAAATATTGCTAAACAGAATCTTTCTTAATTAATCTGATTAATAATTGTGGTATACGTGCAGTGCATTGCTGTCTTTGTCATACACCTAATTCTGAACTGAACTGAGGTTCGAGTGGGGATCCAAGTGCAGAACTTTATTAACAAGACAGCAAACTGTAGAATCCAGGCAAAGAGTATATCCGGTAACAAAGCAAGGGTCAAGGCAGGCAGCAAACTCTCAAAAAAAAAACTAGAAAACAGTCCAAGGCCAAGAACACAATGAAACAAGGAAAACATGGGGAATAGGCTAAACAATAATTAGCATAAGAGAGAGGGTGAGGGCTTCTTTTAAGCTAGATAGAGGGGAACACAAGACAGAACCAACCAATGAGAACTAGACACATGCAATACAAGGAACCAATCAGAACACTTTTACAAAGGTAGCACAAGACATGTTGACATGAGGGGCAAGGGACACATGGGAAATTGAGTCCAGAAACCAGTGGCTGAATCCAGGATGGAGTTCATGGGCACTCCAGTTGGCGATCGTGACGCACATTTTTGTGCTGTTTGGCCACTTGCTATTTTGTTATTACAATGACATTAATTGTGTGGTTATATTACCCTAATGAAAAGCACTACCATAGTCAGTGGTAAGTGTGCCAGCACAGATCTCTTGATGAAAAACAGGGCATCATTATCAGTGTGAGACCACTGCCTCTCCATTCCCTGCTGCTGTGGCCCGCTCCAATGAGCTCATCACTTCCCTCCACTCCACTCTCTGCGGGTTGCCACAAAGTTCTGCCAATTTACGCCGTCCCTTTGCACGTTTACACTAGCCTGCAACATCTGATAAAGACTGTTACTCTTTCTTTCAAATCTTTTTGCTAGAGGAAGTCTGTGATGGCGTAATCTGAGAGTGTTTTTGTTTCTTTTGGAAACTCTTAAATGTAGATCAGAGGAACGGGTGAACTAGTGGCACTTCCAGTAAATTGCCATTGTGAGGGTTTGATATGAGCTCGCAGCCCCATTTCTTCCCATGTACGTCTGTTTTCCTCTCGCGGAAATGATTTTCCACGCTCGCTTATTAATGGCATAGGTTTGCCGCCATAGATTAAGTGTGTTTTTCGTGAGCTTGGTGCTGCTGCTGCGGCGGGGAGGAGGATAGCAATGCCGGCTCAGCATCGTGATGTCTATCGGCCATCGGCGATGGATGATGACATCGTCTATCGACCCAACCCTAACATGTATCTGACAAGTACAAAGGACTTATTAAAATCGTACAGTGTGAGCCCGGCTTTAGTTGTGATGTAGCATCTCAGTCTAAATTACACCCACTCTGGTGAATTTGGAAGCCAAACAAATTGGAATATAATGATCATAACAACAATAATAATAGTAATAATTCAATATTATTCCTAAAACCATAATAGCCCTATAATGAAAAACAAATGCTATATTAAAATGTTGAGAGTTATGCTAATGCGCGGGGAAAAAAGGTGCCTGCGCACGTGTTCTCGGATGTGCGGTAAACTTAGAGTTTATGCAGTAATGGAGTTCATTCACGTGCACAAAGTTCAAACAAGCAGCACAAACAGACTAGATGAGGAGATACAGACATATTACGTTCGTTTGTCGCACACTTTGTCAAAGCAATTGCACAAAGCACATTGTTCAAAAGATGTTTTATGTTATCATGAGGAGTATAAATATATTTTGGGGTTTATTATGAAACTGGTGGGACAGATTAGACTGCAGCAGGCTGCCTCAGTCTAGTTAATGACTAGGAAACATTGGAATGCTTCAAGAATACTTTTTGTGTGCAAAGAAAACAAAAATAACATGCACTCTGATGTAATCTTATGAACGCATGTCAAACACTATTACACTAACAACTAATTATTTTAATAAAGTTGATTTCTTAGTGCACAAAGGTATTTTTGTAGCTTCATAATATTAATGTTGAACCACTGATGTCACACGGGCTACTTTAATGGTGTCCCTACTATCTTTTTTTATTTTAGGGTGAACTATCCCTTAAAATGTCACCTGATCCTTCCAAAATCATTCTAGTATTCTGATTTTATGCTCAAGAAATAATTCTTAATATTATTACAAAATAGCTTAGTGGTTTTTTTTTTGTGGAAACCCTGATCCTTTTATTCTAGAATTGTTTTGAAAGACAGCATTCAATTGAAATATATATTGTATATATGAAGTCTTTATCATTGTTTTTAAATGATCCTTGATGAATATAAGTAAAAAAAAAAACAATCGTACTGACGCCACACTTTTGGATGGTAGTGTATATTTTGCAAACACATGACAATGGAGATCTGAGAAGTAGGGCGTTCACTGGCATTAATGAACACAACAAAACCATAAATGGCCTGCATTGAGTCAGATGGCTGCTTCCGTGTATGGATTGAAGCATGTGTGAAGTATGCCGATACAGATAAGAAAGGCTGTTGAACAAACACTTCAGCACGAGGCAAGACTATCCATAAGCGAAAAAGTAGTAGTCCATAAGCGAAAAGTGAGTAGGTGACCAGTGCTCATTAAAATGGAAGTGCATGGGAAAATAGTTCCCAGAATGAATTTCAGGTAATGAGAAGTTCTAGGTAATGGAGAGCTTATTGTAAACATGTTATTTTGTGAAACAACTGCTACTTACAAACCGTGTTTGTACAAGTACAAGTCTACACAGAACTTGACATTTATTATCACATTTTCAGTGGCGATTATGAGCAGAATTTAGCTAAATATTGTATCATGTATTCATAACATGTTTCTTATCTCTGGCTGAAAGCACTAAATAGGCAAAATATTTACTAAGCAAACAATTTAATGCTTGTGTGTAATGTTACGTATGTAGCAAGGTAGGGTTTTGGGTCAACATACACTTTAGGTATCTCCAAATAAGAAACATAAAGGTATGAAAAGCAGTGTTTGCAATGTTTCTGTAAACGCTGAAAAACTACATTTATTTCTGTCAAGATTTACAGCTTGTGGCTGTTAACTACAACCATTATGTCACAGAGACGGAAAGATTCAGGCTTCGTCAGTCTCTCTGAATCACCCACCCAATTCCCTCAGTTCATCTGCTGAAATTGTAATTATTGATCTTTTTTTTCCGGCACCCCCTTCCCCAACCACACAGAACATTGACATCACCAACTTCAGCAGCAGCTGGAATGATGGGCTCGCTTTTTGTGCCATACTTCACACCTATCTCCCGGCACACATCCCCTACCACGAACTCAACAACCAGGACAAGGTCTGTACACTCACACACATTAGGCACAAACAGGGCGAATTCAGGTAAATTGGATAATTGTAAAATTTGACTTTGAACATTTGGCCAAGTTCAAAGTTAGTTAGTATATATAGAAAACACTAGCATATAGTTCCAATCATTTGCTGGCAACAGTTCTTTTTGCTTTTGTTTTACAGAGGCGAAATTTTACTTTGGCCTTCCAGGCAGCAGAAAGTGTGGGAATTAAATCGACACTGGTGAGTTTAATATGAACAGCACAGCTAATTAATATACATTGTAATACAGTCCCTGAGAACCAAATTAAAAATTAATTCTTTCATTCAAGCAAGGATGCATTAAATGAATCAAAGGTGACTGTGAAGACATTTATAATGTCACAAAAGATGTCGAGTTCAGATAAACGCAATTCGGTTGGGCATTTTTAAGCTGAAAATCAGTTTCTTTTCTAAAGATTTCTAAAGCATCGTGTGATACTGAAAACTGGAGTAATAATGCTGAAAAATCAGTTTTGCCGTAACGGGAATTAATATATGAGAGAGAGAGAGAGAGATGTAAAATAGATCATTTAAACTGTTGCACTTCACAATATTACTGCTTTTAATCAAATAAATGCAGTCTTCGTGAGCTTTATTTTTTTTATTTTTTTTTTTTATGTATAACTTTCCTCTCAGAAGAGGCATGTTTTATCCATACCTTTCAATCTTTCCTTGTGAAATTCTGGTAACGCTTTACAATAAGGTGTCATATGTTTGTTAACATTAGATAATGCACTGAGAACTAACAATGAATGATTGTATTTTCATGAACTAATGTTAACAAAGATTAATTAATATTGTAATAAATGTATTGTTCATGGTTTGTTCATGTTAGTTAATACATTAGCTAATGTTAACAAATGACACCTCATTGTAAAGTGTTACTGAAATTCTGGTGAAAATATATCATCTCAGTATGATTAACATCTGTTAAATCAATCTTTCGTTTTAAATTTCCCTCAACATTAGTAGATTATTTTCTAATTTTGCTCTCTACCCTGTCAGCAAATACTTTTTTCAGATGTAAAACATTAATGCAACTAGCAATGACTTCCCTTTCCTGACACAACACTCAAAATGAGAAACATTCAGCTATGCATCATCAATGCACTTCTCCTAATTTATAATCCTTCTTTATGAAGTGTTTTGATTACAGCTAATTTAGCCTTGTAGGTGTGTTATTAAATTTTAGGAATGTTTTTATTCATACATTTAATTTTTTTTTTAAAAAAGACTTCCACTCCGTCATGCTGCATTCTATTGCAATTCATTCTATAAATATTAGCTGATAAAATCATCTAAGATAAGCCTTTGTTATTTCATTTTGTTGCAATGTTAAAAAATCACATCATGTGGTAAAAAGGAACGAACCAGTTCTGATTGTATTAGCGGTTTCAGTAGAGAAATTATGTTTCCTGTTTTAAAAAGAGGCAGCAGTATTTAATTCAGCACCTGTTATTAATTCAATGCCTTTATAAAGGTGTGTTTGCAGTAAAGACTTCTAGTCTTGCTGTAACAGCTATGATGTTTGCTCTCAGCAAGCTTTGGCAAGATTCTTGTGTAACACAGCACACAACACCAGATCATTTTTTTCTGACCAATTCCTCTTGGCTTCTCACATCTGACTCGTTCTCTCTGTCTGACAGGACATCGGTGAAATGGTGCACACAGAAAGACCTGACTGGCAGAGTGTCATGACCTACGTGACAGCCATCTATAAGTATTTTGAGACCTGAGAATCTTCTTGAGCGGCTGCAGTCAGGTGGTCTTCCTTGCTGCGGCCTTGATGCTACAAATTTCCCAGATGCCTTAGCTGCGAATGGGGGACTTACCCACACAACTTACCATTTCCTCCAGTGTTTTCCCAGAATCTTGTATAGCTGCTGAAACAGTCTAGATCCTACTAAGCCTCTCTGAACAGCAGTGCTTTTGAAGAGAAGTCAGAAGTTGGTGGGATCAAGAGCCAGCAACTTCCATTAAGAACATTGCAACACTGTTTAAAATATATTGTGCCAACCGAGCAACAAAAATGTGTATCTCTGAATACGATTGCCTTTGAAAGTTGCCTTGTTTTATAGTTTTGTCATAAGGATGCCAGTATTGGTCTTAGATTATCAGTATTTATTCCAAAGAGTGATGCCACAAATTGTGTTTTTGTGCTTTCTGTAGCCTGAATAAGCTTAAATCTGTCTAGTTTGATTTATTTAACTTTTTCTCTTTTTTTTTTTCCTTTTTTTTTTTTTTTATAATAATAATAAAAAAGGCAGGGCTCCTTAAAAAAATAGTTCACCCAAAAATAAGATTGCTGGCAGTTTACTCTCCCTGAGGCCATCAAAGATTAAGATGAGTTTGTTTCTTCATCAGAAAGGATTTGGAGAAATTTTGCATTAAATCACCTGCTCACCAATGGATGCACTGTAGTGAATGGGTGCCGTCAGAATGGATTTGTTTCTTTAAAAACTACTTGTTTCATACAAGCTTGCATTGTTTTCACTTCACAATATGTTAATTTAAGGATTACTTGTGGATTATTGTGATGTTTTTCTCAGCTGTTTAGACTTCTATTCTGATGGCACCTATTCACTGCACAGAATCCATTGGTGAACAAGTGATGCTAGATTTTTCCAAATCTGTTCTGATTTTAAAAAACGAACTTTTTTAAATTTAATGCTAATTCAATACTCGCAAATTAAAATTTTGGGGTGAACTACAACTTTAACACTTAACTTAGTTTTGTCGATATCAAAATGTTTTTTGATTTTTATACACTCATCGAAAGCTAATTATGAATCCTAATATGTCATTTGTAATAAAGCTGTTTAACGAGACAAGTTTTTTTCCTCAGTGCTCACTCCAGCTGATGCTTCATCACTGAAAATGCTAAAGAACGTTTTGTTTTTTTTTTCTTTTTGAAATATCAGCACAAATGAAATGCATGGCTGCTTGTTTTCTGTTATATAGGATATTTTTCAGCATTTCAGTCCTTTTTGTCTACGCACTACTAATCCTTATTTGACACCTGAAGCCAGCTGGGTTCTGGAAGCTTGCTGATTCAGATTGAGTTTGTCTTATGGGTGTAAAAGCACAAATAAAAAAGGCTGAATGTGTATTCACTGATATTTAATGTAAAAATAGATGACTACAGTCCATCCGCACTGTCAGCTCATGGTTAAATCATGCATTGTACCTCTCTCATCATATACTGTACGTCTGTCAAAGATAAGCCTCCACACATAAAACCGAAGCCTTACATGGAAAAGGAAAAGCCAATGGCACAATTGATGTTTTAGATAAACTTCCTTTGCTGTTTTCAATGCACTGCTGTTTTAATACATTTGTTTTGTTGATTTGAGACATCTTTGAAGGGATCAAATCGGTTGCAGTTGAATTATTCTGCTAATCACAGCAGTTCAAAGTGAATTTTATGTTAAGGGCACGTCATTTTTGTTATAATTTATTCCATTTATGCTACAGAGAGCTCTGTCGTGTTTTAATGATAGATTTTGTTTGAAAGTCCTCTGTGGTGTTATGGTTTGTTTATATGTGGAAATGTCATTGACACTGACATTAAATTATCTAGAAAAGGTCAGTAGTGACAAGGAGTATTTTTGTTTGGATCTTCTTGTGAGATGTAGGTTGTGACCTAATCCTGTAGAGTTTAATTGAAGATTTTGATTTGAACCAAATCATGTCAAATCATACTGTGCTTTCCTTTAACACTTGCCATAATTCATATTTGTATAAATCCTGGAAAGCACTGTACAATATGTCAAAGGGAGAATTTTGAAAATAAAAAATACAGTAAGGTTTTGTGAGAACGATATTTGTGTGCACAAAGTCTAATATTTTCAAATGTGTTCAGTGTGTTGTTTTTATGTGTGAATGGGTTTTGTTCTTTTATAATGATGGAAATATTTGTTGTAACCAGTGTTATTTTTACACTAAAACTAAAATTATTAAAATATTCATATAAAATATTAATAGGTGAAAAGCTTAAAGAAATGTGCATTTGCAACTAACCAAAATAATTATTTAAATTTACTACTGGAATTAAAATGTATTAAAGATATATAATATGCACATTTGAGGGGGGAAAACCTAGTAATCGTTAATAAATAGAATTAAACTGGAAATATGTGATCCTGCACCACAAAAAAGGTCATAAGTAGCATTAAGGGTCAAAAACCATTAAAAATATTTAGTAAAGATCATGTGCCATGAAGATATTTTGGAAATAAACTTGTGTAAAGTTTTGATTAGTAATATGCCTTGCAAAGAACTTTTTTTGTACTCTTAAATACGATTTTCTCAATATTTTTAAATATTTTGCACCCTCAGATTCCAGATTTGTTGTATCTCAGCTAAACATTGTCCTATATCCCAATAAACCATACATTAATGAAAAGCATATTTATTCAGCTTTCAGATGATGAATAAATCTCCATTTGAAAACTGGTATGTGTTTCAGTGTCACACATATTTAAAAAAAAAAACTAATTAAAGATTAGTATTAGTATTTACAGATAAATACTACAATAGTATATGAATAATACTAAATCAACTGCTTGTAACACCCCTCTCAATTTATTTTCTTCCCTAAAATCACTCATGTTTATTTAAACACTGATATATTGATATATTGATTTCTTCTTTGTCCTTGGGGTCGTTCCTGGCATCTGTAAACAATTACTTTTACGGTAGACTACATAAATTCAGCACATTGTCCTTCTGGATCCAAAATGATACTTTTGTGTACAGACATGAGTTAGAGCTCAACAACAAAACCACTCTTAAATGAACCTGGGAGCAGGTTAATCCAAGTACACATGAGCACAAGTAATCTAAATTTCTTGTTTCTTCCCTTTTTTTTATCTACCCTTTCCTGGAAGTCCTGCATAGCACTTATGGGAAGAATCAGAAATGGAAAAAAAGAATCTAAACTACCCCTTCTCTTGTGGAAAGAAAGAAGTGAGCCAGCAGAAAAGGTCTATTTAAACAGCTGTACTCAAGAGCTTCCTCCTACAACTAAAATAACATTTCATTTTCACACCGATTGTGTCTGGCACTCTGAGGTAAGTGTCTATAATTGTGCCGAAGGCTTTCTGCATAAACAAGGCTGTAGTAAAAGGTGAGCATGCAGGAGGCTGTGATTTGATTTACTGAAGGGCCACAAAAAAAAGTCTCGGGCTTATGTATTAGATCCAAAGCATTAAGAAATGTCATGGCAGTGTGTGCTGCGTGCTTTAATGAAGTCCTTGGTGGGTGGACCTCAGCCTCTGGTTTGCTGATTACATACATTTATCTTCATGTGGCCCTGAGGTGAAGCAGGATGTTTCGGCTGTACGTGAGAAACCACACAACCTCACGGTACCCATCATGTCCCTCACTTCCTTATCCTCACGTACGTTTACATCAGCCATTGTCCTGTCTGCCTTATGTTTTAAACAGGGATTACTAACGATGAACATACAGCATAGCCTGCTTGATTCGAACTAAATTCCCCGGATAAATGTAGTCGTGATGTCTCATTGCTTCAGATAGCTAAGTCCCTTTAAAGTTTTCTGAAGGCTTCGCATCAAAAATAAATTTTCTTGTAATGCCGTTCATAATGCACAATCATCTCAAAAGATTTAACTAGGTTATGCTAAATTAAGATTTAAGTTAAAAAAAAAAAATCTCACACATCCCTTAAAACCTAACTATCTAGTTGCTACTTAGGCTAATTAGCTTTTATATACACTTGTTTTATCTCAATTATTATATATTTTATTATTAGTAGTATCGTATACCAGTGGTAAGCAGATGCATTCATGAATGCATTGTGACATCTATTTTTAGTTATTTATTTTTATTTACATTAGACTATTTCTGTCTTACTTGTCAAGCTTAGTTATTTATGATAGAGTACTGGCTAATCCATCTTCAATTTTATTGTAACTGCAAGGACCACGAAGAATGACAGTATGACAGCATGATGGAGAAGTTACCACCCACAGGGGTCTTGTAGGGAGGGAAACATTATGTTTAATGTATTTTGCATAGCTCGAATAGATCAAACCACGAAACCCAATCAGGCGTGGGTCTCTCTCGCGCACAGCTTGTGAGTGTCATTGTGGTCGCCACAACTCCACGCAGCGGAGAAAGCGGTGACCTCACCATTTCCTTGACCAGACACGTTCAGAGTAGTGCATTTGTGTATATATTACTTGGCCGGGGTGATAAAAACGCGTGGTCTGTGCTCGGTTTAGCGGGTGGACATTCAGAGATGACACAATGCCTGCGGAGAAAGCTACAACTCAGGTGCGCGGAGGAAACACACGCGTGTAAACAGCTGAAGTGAGTAACGGTACTGTTTTTACATTATAAACAGTTCGTAAAAGTATGTTTTCTTGTCAATTTTAACTTAACGTACTGAACTTTGAGAGCCTTTTGGATTTTGAAACATTGTCAGCCTGTTAGTCAGAGGGAGACTGAATAACACCTGTATCGTTTTGCACATATACATTCATAGTTTTTATTAATTAATGTCAGAATCAATGCTCATCTTTTCTAATTTTACTGTATATATATATTTTTAGAGTGGTCATAAGTAGTTCACATGACAAGCTGTCACAGCAGTCTCCAGCAATGTGACATATTCATGTGATGTAATAGCATAATTTAAAGGCATTTTTTCCCATTTTATTTAATAAAAAAATGGTATTCATGCACTTTTATGACCTCATTTTAACTGTATAAATATTATATTTATTTTATTAAATTCCTGTATATATATGTCATCATTTGCCACATCTCAAGGCCATAAAAGTTGACTAAGAAGTGGAAAAAATATGACCAGCTAGCGCATTTTTAATGAACACCTTATCTTATATATAAATACAATTCTTAAACATTTTAATTAATATTTGAAAATTTCATATAAATGCTGTTTGCCAGCTAATAAAACATCCATATATAAAATGATACAGAAAACTGATGGAATTTACAAGCTAGCCTAGATAAAGCATCCTTGTCTGTTGTTTGTCATTTAATGTACGGTTGTTAAGCAAATTTGAAAATATTCTGCCACAAATATCTCGTAATGTTTCAGACATCATTTCTCTGTTGTGTAAATGTTTCAACATTCCTCTGAATGTCGAGTTTTTCTTAAGAAAAAGTTTCTGTAATCAGCAATGTGTTTCTCTACTCTGTGATGTTATTGAAATGACTTGTGATGTAGTTACCTGGAAACGTGCTTCCTTAATACACTAGAGTTATGTTACAATGACCAAGATAACTGTTAAGCATGCTTTCTGAATGACAGATAGGCGTGCAGTACATGCTTATCATAGTCCCCAAACCCTAAGCATCATTTCCTCTCACAGAGAACATGCTTGCTGAGCAGTCAGATACGGTATTTCCACACTCCCATGTACATGACGTGACTCGTGAGGGACTTTGTATATGCTTTTTAGTCTAGCCATCAAATAGTTAATATTATGATACCTCGCAACGGTTAAACCGTTTATGGGAAGTACCTTGTCTTAATGCACAGGAAGTACATTTCAAACTGATGCATGCAAAAGTTGTTAAAACGCAACATGCCAAACTCGTGCTTTGGAAACATTTTGTCATTTTGTCTCTTGAGGGAGTCAACAGACATACGAAACTCACGCTGCGCTATAAAAAGCAAACAGCTACACTAAAACACAGAGGTAGAGTGACTATGACTTTAATCATCACATTTTTGTGCTTGATCAAACAGACCGGAGCGAAAAGATAAGAAATATCTAAAACAAAAATAAAAGATAACATGGTCCACCATGGAAGGCATGTTGCAGTTAGTCAATTTATTCTAGATAGGCCTACACAAAACCACAATAAATGACCAAAAAGCATCAGAGGATTGGGAGACTGATTACATATACAAACAGACTTTTCTTAGATAATCTGGGTTTTTTTTAATCCAAACCTGAGCAATTCAGACTAAGATTTGTATTTTCAAGTCAAATAAATGCAGCCTTAGTGAGCGTAAGAGACTTACAGGTTCAACTTTTGAACAATGTTTGTCGGGATATAAAAGAAATGACTGATAATAATTAACATTTATTCGTCCAATAAAGATGAAACTGATCCATTTCATGTAGAATGTCAGTGAAACATGAAAGCAGAATCACATGAATGGGTACAAAAGAATACTTGTTCACAATGCTAAGCCAATAATAGCAAAGGCATTCCAAAAGTTCAACTGTACACATCCTAGAAGCCAGTGAAGGAAGTTATGGCCTGGGTCTTGTGATAAATAGCAGACATGCACAAATATTTCATTCGTATTTGTGGAGTCTTAAAATAAAAGCTTATTGTTGGAGTTAACCTCTCGTCTCGTCTCCTGTTTGGGACATGGACTGCTTTTGTGGCCCAAAGAAGTTGATCTTTTATTTTGCAATATGATTGTTTGTGTGTGTGTGTGTTTACATGTGTATATAATCAAATGTTATGTGCTCGCAGAAATATTGTTACCTAATATATATTTATTTATAGTTTGCATGTTTTGATAAGACGTTAAATGCCCTGTGTGATTATGTGATTGTCATTGTGCAATATGATTGTTTTTCTCTACAGGGTAAGTCCCAGTGAAGGTCTACCAGAGATGCTTTATATGCAGTCTAGTAGCTGTTTCCTTTAAGTCCTTTAATGAAATGCTGAGCTGGACCTAAGGGACGCGCTGGAAATCGGGTAACACAAGATTTACAGAGGGTTGCCTCCACTGACCCTGCAGTCAACTCAGTGACCCCCACAGTGGTTTAGCAGCTGATACCAGGTTATTTCTATCCCCTCTTTCCATTAAAACAAGATATCATTCATTCAAGAGGAATGGTGGGATTGGCTAGTCCTCACACCTATTGCTGGAGCCATTGAGTGACGGAGTGAAGTCCCACCGAGCAATTATCGGGAGCACAACTATGTGTGTCTCTGAGGATGTCCTTTCACACCGGTTGATGGCACCATGTCTTCTCTCGTCTACATTGTTCTTGAGCTCCTGATTGCGGTTTTGGCCGTGGCGGGGAATGTTCTGGTGTGCTGGGCCGTTTGCCTCAACAGTAACCTCCAGAGCATCACCAACTTCTTTGTGGTGTCGCTGGCTGTGGCGGACATCGCAGTGGGACTCCTGGCCATCCCATTCGCCGTCACCATCAGCACAGGCTTCTGCAGCCATTTTCATGGATGCCTCTTCATTGCTTGTTTCGTGCTGGTCCTCACGCAGAGCTCCATTTTCAGTTTGTTGGCCATTGCTGTGGATCGGTACATCGCCATCAAGATCCCATTGAGGTGAGTGAATGGTTCTGTTGTGAGTTTCAGGTAATAGTTGAAGGCAGACTTTTGGTAAGAAGAGGATTACTAATCACATGATTGCTTGAACTTACAGTCACCTCATAGAAGGAACATAAAGACCAAAAGATTTTCTTTTATTTTCATTACCAGTACATTCGCAACTGGTTGTTATTAATGATAACAAACTTCTATTTAAATGACACTGTCTGTATGTTCAAATGAAAGCAGAAGTAGGTAGTTTTTGAACTTTTTGAAAACAATTTTAATACTATCTGGTGCTGCAGAATTTACGCTAAACTCAAAAAACTTTTTTTTTCATATATAGTTCACTCAAAATTGAAAACTCGGACATCATTTTCTCACCCTCATATCATTGGCACACAAAATATTTAATAAAAATGCAGTTTGCCCATAAAATAAAGGTACAGTGTATTTTTTGACCCCATTGACTTTTGGTAAGAAATAGTTAATCTACTTTTGAGCTTTGAGAAAGTTCATGCAGGTTTGGACCTAAGACCCAATGTCTATGTGTGTGTTTACATGTGTATTTAATCAAATGCTATTTGTTTGCAGAAATATTATTACCTAATCTGTGTTTACATATTTTGATAAGAGGTTAAAGGCTCCTAGACTATGTGACTCCCCTACCTTTCTCTAGATAATGATTTGATAATGAGCACAACATGAACTGCAATTCCCTAAGATACATGTAATTTTCCCTTCAATCATTCTTTATCTGCTAGCAGTGAGGGGGTTTCTTCAGTAAATAGGAGTCATGCAGCTTCACGTTCTTGACAAATGTTTTAAGAATAGTTCCTTTCAGTAGAGCCAAATCAATAATCAATACTTAATTTGGCACCATGTTGTTATACAGCGACATGCAAAGAAGCAAAAAGACCATCTATCTTGTTACATCTTGTTAAGATGTCTGTCTTTTTGTCTATCTATCTACCTTGTTACAAACTTTTCAAATCTATTTTAATAAGACTTGGATCCATCTTTTAGTCTAAGCCTAGGGGATTTTCAGCTGTTATATTGTCTGTCCGTTGTAAATCTTAGGTCTGATCCCTTAAAAAAAAAAACGCACACCTCTGCACAATAAACCACATGATTTGTGGTATCATTTATTGTCTGTAGCACAAACAGTGTGGGAGTTTAATTCTTAGGTTTAGTTTTTTTCCAAAGATGTAGTGTAGTATATGCACTCTTTACTTAGTGATTAAAATACATAGCAAAAAGATATACTTGCTTTAGTATTTACTGCTAATTATATCTCAGTCCAGTGATATTTATCAAAAAAGGGCGTCTTTAAACGTAATTCACTTAGGATGTAAAGGCAACCAGTGTAGAGTCTTTAACGTAGTGCATTTCGCATCGTAATGGTTATTCTTAAATGACCTGGCCCAGCAGCTCTCAGGCACACTTTTCAGTAGCTGAGAGGTGTGGGACTTTACCACCCGCCTGCATACAGGGTGTGAGGCACATTTCTGCTCATGGTGTAGATTGAGCTGCCTGAAGCATTGTAAGAGAACAGCAGTGACAGTAAAAGCCCCGGCAGGTGTTGATTACATAAGGTCTGCCGGCTTCCAGTCTCTGTGGGCGTGTGAATGAGGTACCAGTAGTACTGGAGCCCTGTAAGTCCTCTGGGTTTAATGAAGCAGCCCCTGTTGTTCTCGATGGGCCCGATGTAAGCCCAAGGATTTTGAAACAATTGACATTTGACCACCCTTTCCAACTGTTGCCCTTGGCAAAGGAAACATGCAGCAGGACTGTCTGCATGATGGGATGTTTGAAATGCATAACAGCCGTGTATTTTGCACCAAACCTGATGCTTACTGTGTACAGCGAATATTATATTTATTATAACACCTACTATAAGATTTAGTTCTAGGTTTTTCAACCAGTGGTCTCAATATTGTATTGTTTTTAATTAAACTTAGTTAAATATTCTTTTAGATATTTGGGGTGAGTATGCATTAATATTCAGTCCTTCATGCGTAAGCAAACCAAACACATTACCAATTAAGTAAAGACTGCGATACCTATTCAACATCTTTACAAAAATGCTACAGAAACTGCTGACTGAAATTTTCAACACAACCATTGTAACCAGTTTAGTCTTTTTCTTTTAGAAATAAAAAAACAAACAAACAGCACATCCAGTGTAGTCAATGACATAAAGGCACAATGAAACATGTAAATTATAAGTTAAAGAATACTGACTGCTTGTTCATATGACAGTGTAAAGCTAAATGACAAAAAGTAATGAAATACGTTACCAATACGTTTTTTTTTTTGTAATGTTTTGAAATAGTTATGGACAATTAATTAGATACATTTTTGGCCTCCTTTAAAAATTTTTGAAGCTTTTCCAGCTGAAAACCCTGTTTTAATTAAACAGTTTAATTCTTCTCATGGTTTTATAATTATATCACTGAAAAGATCAAGGTTAAGTCGTACAAAAACAAAGCCTGCAAGTACTATTTTAAGAATACAGGCACAATACAGGTGAAATGTATGCTTTTTATTAGCACATATCCTGGTATTTTCTACTTTGCCAGCTATTACCGAAGCTTACCACCCAAACAATGGACATTTCCCAGGAGCAGTCAGTCAGTGCATGCATGTGTGGATTTGGGAAAAAACGGTGTAGTATTCACCTACTGTGTGCGCACAAAACAATACTTCCCACGCCAGGATGGACTTCAGGAAACATCAACATATTGTTTGAGGAAGATAGAGTTGTAATATAGTTGTAATCACTATATAGTGCTCCATAGCATAATACCCACAATAATAGTCGTCTCATGTGTGTTTTGTTTTCTCTTGCTAAGGTACAACAGCCTTGTCACAGGTCGAAGAGCCAAAGGCATCATTGCGATATGCTGGATACTTTCAGTTGTCATCGGTTTGACCCCCATGCTAGGCTGGAACAGTCAAGTCGCCGCAAGCAACAACAGCTCTTGCCCTCAAGGTATGACGGAGTGCCTGTTTGAGAAGGTGGTCACCATGGGTTACATGGTTTACTTCAACTTTTTCGGCTGCGTCTTGATTCCGCTACTTCTCATGCTGGCCATCTATGCACGGATCTTCATGGCCGCCCGTCGCCAGCTCAGACAGATGGAGCAGAAACTAGCACACTTGCAAGGACATGACCACAGGGAGGGATCCTCATCCCGGACCACGCTGCAAAGGGAAGTCCACGCGGCCAAATCTTTGGCTATCATCGTGGGCCTCTTTGCTGTATGTTGGCTCCCTTTGCATATTATTAACTGCTTCACACTGTTCTGTCCACTGTGTGCTCGACCTCAGGACTGGGTCATGTACCTGGCCATAATGCTTTCACATGCTAATTCAGTAGTGAACCCGTTTATATACGCCTACCGCATACGTGACTTTAGACACACCTTCCGAAGGATTATCCGACAGCACTTCCTGTGGCATGAAAACAGACTGGCCACTGGTAACAGCAACAGCATGGCTGCTTCTTCTGCTGCGGTCAGTGTGATTGAGACTTCTTGCCCAGGGTCCAATGGCTATGTGTTGGACGCCAATCCCATTCCTGGCATGGTTTCCTGTGACAAATTTACAAAGCAAATGCCACCAAAAAACAAGCCTCAAACAGAATTCCAAGACTTAGGATACAGTTTAAATGGAACTTTGGAACATTCCTTTCCCGCCAATTCAGCGAAGATTTTCTCATTACACACCGGGGAGGAAATTCACTCCATCAGGGACCATGTAGAAATCATGACTGTAGAAGACTGCAGTGCTATTACTAATGTACATGTCAAATGTTTGGTACCCATAAGGACAAGCAACCCGTCTGATCTTGCAGAAGTGTCATGACACACACAAGAGTGTTTTCAACAAACAAATACCCGAATGAAGCTTGTTTCAGTCTTCACGAAGCTATCACTGATCTGAATTGCTAGTGAGTGTAAATTCACTTACAGTATTATTGAGGGTCAGGAAAGATAAAACTATGTGAGGATCACATAGCTCCTGTGGGAACCCTCACTACACAAATTCCAGGAATTCCTACTCGTCTTTGCCGTCAGACGGCCCTGATGGTGTTTCCAGATTTTTAGACCTCACAAAGAACTTGTTTGCTGACATTGTCAAACATTTCCAAAGCTTATATGTTTCCTAGGAGCCTTATTAAAAGAACATTGTTTCCTGGTCAAAGTGGGAGACGCATAATGGATTAAATCAATATTCTGGGGAATTGTTATGACCATAAAAGATCTTGATGTGTGGCACATTTTAAAAAGATTTCATCTTCTTGTTCTTTTTTAGTAGGTGTTTGTCCAATCTGCGAACATGTACAGTCAATGCAACTGCCAGAGCCTGTAGTGTTTTAAAACAGGGCTGCAAGATTTTGGGGGAAAAAATCATATTGCAATTTTTCCGATTAAAAATGTGGTTTTCTTAAAATACTCCAGATTTGCTAAGCTTGTTCGTAGGGTTGCACAATTTGGCCAAAAATGTTAGACTACATATTAATATGACTATATATAATAATAATAAATGCATGTTATTAGTGACCTAAACTGTATTCTGGATTTGCTGTCAATCAAGCTGCTGAAAGCACCGGATCATGAGCTATTTGCATGTAAAAGGACACAGTGCCACACTTCACTCTGAAACTATACAGTGCAGTGTATATGTATTTATATTAATATATGTATTTAATAAAATCAAAGCCTTTGCATTTTGATAATTTGCAATTTCATTTCGTTTCATGCAGGGCTATTAAAACATGACCAAACATGATTGTAAGCATGTGTTCATATTTTAAGAACTGTACTGAATAAAACAAAGCTATACTGAATTTTGCCTAAATAGAATTTATGAATAGTGATGTGTTTGATTAGAATCACATGCAGACATCAATTATCTAATAAATCAATATCAATAAACAGCTAGATTAAGTCTGTGCGACGTCAAGTGGACATAATAAAGTGGACTTTGATTCTTATTATAATGATTAAATTAACAATTAGTATGTTAAATGAGCACTCATGTGTTATAGATTTATTTAGTCTTAAACACAACATAATGATTAGGGATCATAAAATTGAGAAGGTAGGACAGTGCTGTTTAATCTCCTCTTCTGACACGCATGCATACAAGTGCAATCGTGGACTCTGACACCAGCAGCTATGATTTAATTTACAGAGACTGCTGACGCCAGCAGCTGGCCTAATGCAAGGGAAATCAAATGAAGGGTCATTTGATGATCCCTTAAACTGGACCATTACACTTCCTTTTTCCTCATTAAAAAGGTTTTTCTTGCACTGTGTACACCATGCATGTTTGACACATGAGACATTTCTGTATGTGTAACTGTCCATTTATAGAAGCGGCAAGAGTAACCATTCATAAAAATGGAACAAGTAAGCTAGACTTCCCACAAATCGTTTTTGTTTTTTTATATGCTTGATCAATTCAATATTGCCTCTATATTTGGCCTATGTTGAAGGATTAGGACCTGTCATCAACACATCCATAATAACACAATATATAATATGAATCTGGTAATAATATTTCAACGTATTGCTTATATCCAAATAATTGTATTATTGATTGTTATTTTTATGGCAACTACACCAGATTATACTAATTATAATCATTACAACAATAAAAATGAAAGAAATGGAAGCTCTTTCCTTTGCTTAAAAGGTTGTGTAAATGTGTCCAGCTCTTGGTTATAGTATCAGTTCAGATCTAGTGGTTTGTTGATTCTAGCTGAGAAATGTCAGGCAGCTCAGCAGTGGGATGGTTTTGATTTTGAGAGCACCATTTTTTAATGAGACGGATGTTCTTTACAAAAACGAATCTCTGGGCTTACGCAGTAATTTATCTTATTCCATCATGAATGCTTGTAGTGTAAATCAGCTGGGAGTGAAGCTAACAGACTGTCAGCTTGTCACATAGATCAGTAGCAGCTGGCAGGTTCATTCTGTTGCTAAAATGAGCTTTGAAGACATCGCTGAGAGTTACTGTGCAATCAACAGACACATCCTCACCCATTCCACTATGTCACTGTTTGTAATTGGTTGAAATTACTTTTTTTTCTCTCTCTCTCTCTTTTGTGGATTCGATGCAGGTGATATTCTTCAGAATGTCAGGTTCAATCTCATGGGGGCAGTTTCAGGTCACAGAAAGTGATGCTGTTTGATAAACAGTTACAATTGCCTGTTAAAGTTTTGGGGGGTTTTCGGTTTTACCAATGCTAAAATTCCTTTGATAACATAACATATCTGATATGTTACAAAATAAAATAAATCAAACAAAATAAATGAAGTTAAATATCTTTGGCATGGGCAGGTGAGTTTATAGGAATTTGCTGTTACAACATTATATGGTATATTACATAAAAGCTATCTTTGACCACCATTTGACCATTTCGGTCCATTATTATTATTAGTTTTACCACTTCCCTTAATTTTGGGGAAACATGAATTAATAAACAGAATCTGCAGACGTAATGTACTTCCTGTGTGGGCTTGTCAGTTCAGCTCATTTTGAACAGGTCTCTTGTTCTGTCTGATTTACAGACAAAGAGGAAAAGACTACTGCTAAGAATAGACACAGAATCAGTCTATCAAGCACAGGATGACAGAACAAATTTAGACCGTATATTGCTGCCTTGCACAATGTCTCAGACAAGAGCAATGAATCTTTGTGATGCCAAAAGCAGACAAATGACTTTTCAAAGCTTTTTTCCCCTCCATTGTTTAACAATGTATTGTTTATATGTGACATGGCCTAAAATGAAAGCCTTACATGAAAGCTGTGTCAAATGTGTATTTCGTGCAAAGAAATAAAGATGTTAAATTTTTTTCAATTAAATTATTGCATGCAGAAATAAATGCTGAACACTAACTGAACTGTAATATCTCGACACAGACGTCAGAGTTTCTTAAAACTATTTTTAACGTTAGTTAAACTTATATTGAACTGAATGACGTTGTTTGGGATAAATACACAATTCAATACTGCCCTCTTGTGTGATTCTGAGGTGTCTGATTCTTGTTTACATTGACTCTGAATTTTACTTCGTAATAAGACTTCAACTCCCAAAATGCAACAGGGTTTCAGGAAAGGGCGGGGCTTCTACTTTCAGCTGCATTGTGGGAGCGGGAAAACGCCGCAAATACTCACGTTGTTCAGCCTTGAGGTTTTCTACGACGCTGTTACTGATACAAGGTACTTTAATGTTTTATAACACAAACTTATTATTTGTAACCGATCGATTTATCGTTCACTGAAAGCATACGTTTCTGTTGAGACTGTTCTATGCTTTAGCGGAACAACGGCCATTCCGGACATTCATTGTTTGCTTGGTTTATGTGCTCGACTCGTTTTTAGAGCAATATAGATATTCATGTATATTAGTTAGTTTAGTTATTTAAGTCAGTATAAGCTAACTGTATTAAATACCAAAACTGGATGGTTTTTATGACGTTCCATTTTGTGCGTGGATTATGCACAGAACATGATTCCTGAACGAATGATTCTTATGAGTCGGTTCCTTTTTTTTTAAATCGAAATAAAGCGGGACCAATTGAACCTGAATCCCGAATGAATTGTTCTAATGAATCGGTTCTTTTCAAGTGACTCACTCTAAAAGAATCACAATTCTCTCTGAACCATGGTGTTAATTTTTTTTTGTCTACAGGTTAAAAAATGTCTATTGGTGTCCCTATCAAAGTCCTGCATGAAGCAGAGGGTCACATCGTGACCTGTGAGACAAACACGGGTGAGGTGTACAGAGGCAAACTGATCGAAGCGGAGGATAACATGAACTGCCAGGTACTGCTAAATCACAATTCATTCTTGATGCATTGTATTCAAATGTTTACTTTAAACGTAAAGAAATATTATCAGGGAGCCTTGAATAATGAAACTAACTATGTTTTATTTGAATCAGATGTCTAACATTACGGTGACCTATCGAGATGGGAGAGTGTCCCAGCTGGAGCAGGTATACATCCGTGGCAGTAAAATACGCTTCCTCATTCTGCCCGACATGTTGAAAAACGCTCCCATGTTGAAGAGCATGAAAAACAAAAACCAAGGTGCAGGAGCTGGAAGAGGAAAAGCTGCTATTCTCAAAGCTCAAGGTTTGACCTTTTTATGGCATCTTAGACTTCTTAACAGTAATTTCAGTTATGCTGTGTGTGCTTCAGTTGTTGAATGTCAAATGCTTTTTAGCCACATTAATAATTTGTATAGTCCAAAATGATTTTGTTGGAGCGTCTAGTACATTTTAGTGCTGTTAGCAATTAAAGCGGAGTGACCTTTAAATAAAAATATGTAAATGCTAAATTAAATGGTACAATAAATCTAAATGTCCTTAAAAGCACTGAACACTGTTTATCGTTGTTTAATCGGTTGGCTCAACCAAGTGAATGCTTTTCATGGGAAAGGCATAAGATGAAACCACTAACTGTTTGTCTTTTGTTTGCAGTCGCAGCCAGGGGCCGAGGTCGAGGAGGGCCAGGAGGAAGGGGAAATATTTTCCAGAAAAGACGATAATGTGAATCCTGTTTCAATCACTGTGTCTTTTTGTACAGTTTCTTTTCTTGAATGTGAAATTGTGTGCTTTTTTTTGGGGGGGGGTTGGTAAAATTGGTGACGATTTTGTTAATTTTGCAGCAGTTTTCACTTTTCTCATGTAATAAAGTTGTCTGTTTTATAAGTGCTGCTAAACTATTCCTTAATTGTTTCTCATTGCATTTATTGACAGATAAAAATCTAAACAGCTCAACACTTAAAGCTTGCTTTATTTTGGTCAGACTCAGAGAAAAAGTTGATGTTGGTCTTCATGATGCTGGTTTCTTTCTTTCTTTCTTTCTGCTTTTACTCTGGTTTCAGTTACAAAAGTCAAAGTATTTGACCGAAAACAATTTAATGAAAGCAGTTTTTAAATGCATTTAAAAGTGTTTGTAAATAGAAGAAATGACATGAAGATTTTTTTTTTGTCTTCAATACAGCTTCCAAACTTACAATAGGCTTATTCATGTTTTTTTTTTTAATGATAGAATGTTGTTTTTTTTAAAAAAAACATTGCCAGTTGCTTCAGACTCTTGTCTGTTGCTGATGTTTATAAGTTTATAAGCAATAAGTGCTTAAGCTGTTTTATAGCTATTTATATAAAATCATTAGTCGTCTGGTATGAGTGGAATTTAATTGGGTTGGTGAAAATGGTACTTTATGAAATTGTACCCATCAAATGCTTTTTTGAATTATGCGTGCTTGCACAGACAGAGCTTAGCCTAAATTAGTTCAATTAGGACATTTAAGTAATTTTTTAAAAAGCATTACTTAAGTGTGCTTCTTAAGGCACTGACATGTTTTAAGATCAAGTCCGTGCAAGTTTATTTGAGCTCAAATTTTACATTCTAGGACTAGGTTTAACCCTAGTCTGTGAAACCGGTGGACTGTGTCAAAATGCATTCGAGGAATAGTGCAGGTATTGGAGAGAAGCACAGCGATGAAGTTCAATGGAAGCTAATGACCCCCTGCTCGTCTGTTGAGGATCGACGCAGTTCCTCTCGCGGCCGGTAGATGTCGCCACTCCTCTCACATTCACTCACAGCTGAAGCACCTCCGTCCCCCGCTGCCTGCACATCATACCATATCATAAACCGCTACCATTACTGCCAGCGAGCTAACAACATACCCTTCAAAAACAGGATCTCACACACGGCCGAGGTAAGGACACAACACTGAACCGACGCCTCCCGGTGCACCTCTGCAGGGCGACACGCGTGAACGTGCGTGATCACAATGATTTCATTAATCCTCGGCTGGATTTTCCAAACATCTGTTTCGTAAGAGATGCGTTAGCCAGCTTTAGCAAAATAACAAGCAGCCTTAAAATTGTTCTCCAAACGGAATCTGTTCATCGAGCCAGTGTCAGTGTTTACATGAAGCTTTTACAGATAATATGCGTGAAATTGCGTTGCATTGCATTGTGAAGCAGGAGTGATGAAGCCAATGCACATATAATATTCACACCAGATCTGTTTGGTTATTGGTAAGTTAGGAGCGTTTTTAGTTTTATTAAGGTGATTTTAAAGTACAATTTCTAGAGAACAATGTGTCAGAGAATTGCTAAATTAATTGTAATTTATTCTGGGAGAGGACTGATGATAAAAGCTTTAAGTTCAAGTTGATATTGCAAGGTGTTGAAATTATAAGTGTTATTATGAGGGCAATTTCGATTTTTAAACGTTTACCATACATGTTCATCTAAACAGAGTTGAATATTTATATTTAACTACTAACAAAAGTAACAAAAAGAAAAAAAAAATACTGGAGGTTTTCTTATTTTTATATGATAAATTATACTAGCAGATAATTTTTGTGTTGGAATATATATTAGGCTTTCATGTGTTATATTTGGGATATATATTGTATTATATTATTCTATATAGCGAGGTGTTGGACAGACAGGAGTGGTAAAAATGACTCGTCTTTATAAAGATGGCATCATCTATTAAGTGTTAAAGTCATTTTGTCCCACATATGTATTTGAGAGACAAAAATGGCATCTGTTTTTGTAGAATGACCCAGTTACCAAAGAATTCAGCATCCTTAATTCGTTTTCGCCCTGTTTGTTTGACAGCTGACAAGAGAAACCCGTAAAATCTCTGGCTGTGTATCAACATCTTACTGAGCTGCCTGCCTAGACAGTATTTTTGGGCTTCAAAGGAACATGCAAAACGTTCGCTTGTCCAAAAATGCTGTCTAGGTTTTGACAGTTGTTGTGTGAATTTATCCATATGGGTAAAATGAAAGGAACATTAGATGTCAGTTGCAAATGGTATTTTGTATCCAGTGACTTGTTTTCATGTTGCTTGGGTCTAAAATAGTTTGCCTTGTTTGGAGAGAGTGGTATAAGACGGTCTCTGGAGGGCTTTTCCCTGCTGAATGAGCCATTCGGGTATGATCTGTAGCTGTGGGTGAGCTGGATAAACTTGTTTATTTATTTTTTTTAGGCCTCATGTGCAAAAATGTGATTGAGGTTGGCGTAATTACTTTTCATTTCTTAGTTTATGGAACGTGATCAGATGCAACTAACAGCCAACGCAAGGGCATGGCAAATATCCACCGACTTGTATAAAATGTGGCAGACCTTTGCTTTCAAATTCAATATAACCTAGTGCCAGAGAAAACCATTTCACAGTTGTCAGTAATGCACTTGCATTAGGAGTCTATGGGACAAGAGATTTCATTGGGATAAGTAAATAAAGATAATTGTGCTCAGAAAGGGTTCATTTAGGTCCAGAAATGCTTTTAAAACCTGCTGAATATCTTGCACTTTTACTTCCATTGTAAAGGCCCCGAAGTACTTATAGCAAAGTACTTCTCATAAAAACACGAAAAACACTGCCATTGGTGCTTTCAATTAGAATTACAGTTTGTACTTGAAAGCAGCTTTTTACTCATGTCTGACCTTGACGGACTGAACAGAGCTGAACTGAGCCCAGAAGGCATTGAAGAACCATTTTGAGTTCCCCAAAGAGTCCTTCAGTGAAACTAACCATTTCCTAGTGTGTTTTTTAATAATCTAAAGAACGTTTTTCGTGGATGTTAAGGCGTCTTCAAAGGGGTCATTGGTTTTCCATTTTCCACAAGTTGATATGATTCTTTAGGGCCTTAATGAAAGTCTTTAACATACTTTGGTCAAAATTTCTCAGTGGTAGACCTTGTTTACCTTGTCAAAATTAGCTCTGTTTACAGCGAACCATTTTGGTGCATGTCCCTTTTAATGCTAAACCTCAACCCAATTGCTCACCCCGTCCCTCTCTCCCAGGCAGTTCTCTGAGAGACTGTTAACTGCAGTCGTTCACTGTAAAACTTGCTAACTAGCACATTATTAGGAAAGGAGATTTGCAAAGATTCATAAAAATAGAAAATACTGTGATAAAACACCAGTGCGTGTCAATAGTTGTGGGAGGGGCCTGTGTCCAGAACTACGTAACTCTGCCAAGAATCTGAGAACAGCTTGATTTACTGGAATTTAAAAAACACTGGGTGGATTTTATCATTATAGGATGGTTGTGTATATATTAGGGCTATTTTTTGGCTTTTAGAACTTATACAGAACCTTTAAAGTGTTAGCAAGGTTAGCACTAATCAGGGTGTAAATTATTCTTGCTTCCTCTTGTTCGCTGATTAGTACTTGGTTTTTCCCTGTTAAAGCTAACGTTTTGAACAATGCTGAACACTCCAGATGGTCCCATACGGACAATCCTCTGTGGACCCCTTTTCCTGCGGATGCCCTGTGCATCTCACCATAATAAAGACAACTAGAGAGTGAAAAGTCATCTGGTGTAAGGATGCATCTGCTTGTTTCTAGGGTAAAATTGGTTTCTTGCTGAAATTCATCTTGGGCTCGTTGGATGTTATTTTTATGTGTTCCATGCTGTTTTTTGTGGAAACCCTTTAATGTAGACCCCGTTTGTTATACATGTGGTCCGTAGGGGTCCAAGGATTGTTTGAGTCCGAGTCTCCATAACAAATTAGTTTTGGTAGGTTGGGCACGTGAAGGAGAAACACTCGCTTTGCAATCCATCAAAGATCGAAGTAGGTCACAGAAGAATGTGGAAACTGCTCTCAGATTAAAATAGCTCAGCCTACCATTGCAGTCAGGCCACATCGTGCCCGCATCTACTGTGAATTTCCTGTTCTTGAAAAGAGGACGTGATGCTCTGGGTTTTTTTAGATGCTTGTAAAGTACCTGTAATACTGACGAATGAGTTTCAGATAGTTGCCTTCATCACCTGAGCTGACAAATGGGTCAGACATGACTGGCCGCTTCTGTACTCAGCTGGGCTGTCTCTTTGTCGTCGAGGTAGACAGGAAGTCACTAACGCCGTCCGCATCAGAGAAATCTGATTTGACCGTTTGACGATTAGTATCTTAAAATAGGTGACTTATTTGCTTGTGTGCTGCTTTATTAGTCAATGTTTACTAATAATAGTAGACCATTAGTGCTGTGGTGGTACAGTTTTGGATTTCAGATGTCAATACCGCGATACTTTGCTACACTACTGAATGATTGCCTTCAGAGATCAGCCAGTAATCACTTATGGGCATTACTAAAGTTATGGGTTAAGAAAGGTTAATATTTTGTTTTTGGGAGTCCCAAAGAACAGGTTGACATGCATGCAAGGTCAAAAACACTTTCATTTTCTTATAATAGGCATTTATTTTGACCTTATTTGTTCGTTTAACGATTAATTTTTGAATGAATTAGCATTTTCATTCAGACCAACTCTTCTTTTAAGATACCATAACTTTATACAAGGTGCACTTTCAGATTTAAACCGTTGTAGGAATTTTTCATTCACTTAGAGCTGTGTTACACAGTGCATGACAGCTCATTTTCAAAAATGCATAACGGGGCACTTTAATAACTACATGTGGTACCATTCAACATTTTGGAGTATTTAAGTATTTAAAATTTTTGACTGCATGAATGTTCACTATTTGTGCTTAACAATAAGTATAACAGTAATTTTGTGTGTTTTAGAAATGTTTACAACACAGCTGTAGGGCTGCACGATTACAGAAAAAATTATTATCATTAATAATGACTATTATTCCTTTGGTAATGAACTTTTATTCACTTGTGTATTCTTATTGCACTTTACAGCCACAAATAAAGAAACATAACCAAACCAAGCATGTTTAGAATGGAGAGTTTTTCTTAGCTGTGAATAAATATAAATCTAGCTGTGCAAATAAATAAAATTAAACTGCCTCTTTTACATCAACTTGTAACTACTTCCTCACATTGAGGTGCGTGATCTTACATTGAGCCGCATTCACTACGCAGTCCAATCCGTAAACTCCGCCCATAAAAACAGTTTGGTCTTAATACTGTAAAATCGCGACAATATTTAATAATTGATCGTAGGTCACAAATATTTTAATCGTGCAGCCCTAGGATGTTGCACATATCATTTTGTGTTCACTTGTCATAAATGTCATCTAAAATCCATCCTTCATTCTCATACTTGCTGAATCTCTCAGTCGGTGATGGATGGTGAGAGACGATTTAATAAACAAGATGTTTACATTTTATGCATAAATGTGAGTATGCTTGTTTAACACACAAAGGTTGACACTTCTATTATTATTAAGGTGTTTCTAGGTGGTTGTATATTATGTTCTGGGTGATTATAAAATGGGTTTAATTTAATAGTCTACCAGGTTCGAATGGAGATCTTTGAGAACGGAGGTTATTTCCAGTATGAAAGTGACATTTTGTTGTGTGTCATTTTTAGCTAGAAAGCTCAAATCCTCATTGGTGCATCCTGATTTATGGTGAAAATGAGTGTCAGAGACGTGATAACTGGGGAAATGGATGCGGGAGGGGTCAAAGATGAGGAACGCTGAGAAAAATAGGCCTTTTTTTCCTTCACAGTGTTCTCGAATCAGGGAGAGAGAACACCGTCTTCCAGCTGTGTGGGTGTTTTGACAGGAGAACGCATGGAGGCCAGGGCCCCGAGATGATATTACAGCAAAAACATAAGTAGAGATGTGATCGCAGATGAAGAAATGACAGGGAACAACACCGAGATAGAGAAGAAAAACCAAGCTGCAGTGGATCTCAGTGAATGCGAGCGATAGAAACGAGGACGCATGGAGGGGGTGGGCCAACCCACACAAGTTCTCCTTTCTGAACCCCTCAGAGTAATGAATGTCTTTTTTATTGTACCTGCTTATATTTCTCTCATTCTGCGAGACCCACACCTCTCCCACACACACAGACACAGAGTCTCCAATGTTCAGAAAATCGGCTTGCCAAAGAAACTACAGCTCTTCGCATGTAAATCAAGGCCATAAGAAACGGAGGCTCATAGCAGAATGGAGATATCTAATCTTTTTGAGCAGGCTGTACTTGAAGCATCTTATAATCTTATTAGCTGTATTCAGTCTTTAATCGGTACAGGTAAACCATTTTCAGTGTAATATCATTTTATAGCAATGACCTGACTTAAGGACAAAAAGGGAGGTTGAGTTTATATATAGAGCAAAGGCTCTAAAACTTTGTTCTAGAATTAGTGTCAGGGAAAAACTAGTGATTTTGTAGAATAAGAATGGTATATAAATTCGAAAATGTTGTATGTTGACTTGAGGTATGTGTACTTTGTGTGTGTATAGAGAGAGAGATGGATAGATAATATATACACAAACACACACACTTCACTTGAACACACAAAATTCTGCTTTCTAATTTCTGTATAGTTTAAAATTCTAGGTGTACTGACATCATGCAAGTCATTCAATTTTATTCCCAGACTCAAGGTCCATTAACCATAAAAGAAAATGTTGCCAAATTCAAAAATACTAGTATATATCATGATAATAAAAAGTGCAGACTTGTGAAAGTCAAGGAAGTAAAGAGAGAAATGTAGTTATGCTCAAGTAATTATTTTTTTTTTTTAATATTGAGATCAATTTATGACTGGACACTAAACAATTGGATAATAATTATTATATAAATATCAAATAATTATATAATGGGCATAGTAATTATGTGATAAAAAGAATATATAAAATAAGGAGTGTTTAATGATTAATCGTGAATAATCCATCCAAAATAAAAGCTTTTTTTTACTCAATATGTGTGTGTATATTATGTAGACAAAAACTTGCATTATGTTGGATGCATTTAATCGTTTGACAGCACTAAAAATAATACATTATGAAATATTAGTGGTTGGGTAAAACTGATTGATTGGGATGGTATATATAGAATATTGAGAGTGCAATATCAGGAAAACTGTGGAAAAATAATAATTAAAAATGTGAAGTGATCACAACGGCCATTTCCAAATGAAACTCAAAGTCAAGGAAATTCATTGGTCAAACTCGACATCTAACATTTCCCTACTCTGTTTTTTTTCCTGCCAGGCGTTGATGGAGGGGCTACTGAGAGGTGTTTGGGAAGGACACTATGTTTCCCTGTGTCTCCTCCTGGCCCTCTTCTGATCCCCCTGCCGCTCTGGGCCATGCTCCGCCCATTCCCCCGGTACAGCCGCCCAATCAGCCACTGCCTGACCTGCTGCGGAGCTGTGTCGTGCTCCCTTCCCCGTCCACGCACCTGAGCCCTTGTATCAGCGAGATGGAGTCCATGATTGTGGTGACGGAGTACGAGCCCAGTGGAGGTTCAGGGCAGGAGGGCGGAGAGGAGGAGGAGGTGGAGGACATGGACAGCTCCGAAACGCCCGAGCCAGCTTTGTCAGGTCCGGTCCCGCCCTTTCGCATGGCCTCCTGTGATCTTTTATCCCACACATTGGGCCGCCCGGAGGCGCTCTTCCCAGAACCACAAGAGCACAGAGGTAGACTGAGCCTCTCTGACAGGAAACTCTCTCTACAGGAACGCTCTCAAACGCTTTCTTCGCCCTGTGGTTCGCCGGGGCTGAACGGACGCTATATTTACCCATCACTGCCCTACTCGCCAATCACCTCCCCTCACTCGTCTCCACGCCTCCCTCGAAGACCAACCGTGGAGTCTCATCGTGTCTCCATCACAGACCTGCAGGTAGGTGGCCAGAGGTAATGACAGGTGTGTTTGGAGGAGTAAGGAAGTCCCTTAATTATACATTACTGCTTTGTAAAAATCAAGATTTAATATAAATATAAATATCTGATGTAATTTATAAATATGTATATACATAATATGTATTTTTATTATGAATGTAATGTTTAATATTAATTAGAAATTAATTATAATATTTAATATGTAGGCAGTAGGTAGTTTATAATCAATATTTTATATGATATAAAATTGATATATATCAATATATAATATTGGAACTTTAAAATGTAATCTTGTTCATTAATAGCAAATTGTTATTATTTGCATTTTAAATATGAACAGTAAATATTGTATACTACATATTTTGTATATTTAGACTTGTCATGGAAATAAAATCGAAAAGTTGGTAATTATTCTAAAAAATGTTGAATATAGTTTAAAAATATTTTTTTTTATGTATACATTTTTATTTAGCTTGTATTATTATCATTATTAACATGAATTAATTTGTCTGTATATTTTAAATGATGTAGGCTTGTCAATTTTATTTTTATTTAATTTTGGTTTGTATTATTTATATAGTATTTAACATTTAATTAATTGGTCATATAAACTCATGTATATTCAGATGTAAATTATGCATCATATAATAAATATAAGATCATTTATAAAATAAAGAAATTGTTCTGTGATCTCTATATTAGAGGTGGGCAATGTCTGAAGGTGTAAAACACAACATCATCTGTTAAAGTTTAACACAAGCCAACTGTCTGAACAACAATTACGTGAGCTTCTGTAATTACACCACCAAAAACTAGACAATGTAGTGCTGTGGCCTGAGATGGTTTGAGCTGCTTGTGTGAGAACTGATGTTGTCTTTGAGAAGTACATTTCCTTTTCTTTATTCTCTGCACTGGATTCAAGTCTGCAAGGTTGAGAGGGTATGTAAGGTAAGGTTACAGACAGGAGCAATTACCTTCCTCTTAATGGCGCTTGTCAAGAGAAAGTTCCCCTATAGATGCTTCTGCTTTTCCATTAGGACGTGAAATCAGCCAGAAATGTGTGTAGCTTTAGTTTGTGTACCTCTCTGGGCTCAAGTCAGTGTTATGTTAGTAACACTGATATACTATTATAGTATTTGTTAAGATTTTGAAATTAGATTATTTCCATATGCTTTTTCTATGTTTCACTGTTTTCAAAGTTTTAGTAATTTTATAGTGTATTTTTTTGTGCTTTTCTTTTGCCTAAATATATTAATTTATTTTTACTTGTTTCATTTTATTTAGTTTGAGTTATTTTAGCACTTGAAATTAATATAAATGAAAATTTTAATTTTGTTTAGTTTTAGTTAACTATAAGAACCCTGGCTCCAAACCTCCCTATAGTACGTCTTCTGCTAATGCTTTTGATTCTTCAAACCTGGAATGTTGCAAGCATCATTCTTGATGAGAGAATCAAGTTTGTTGTAATCTTTGGCCACACAGACTGAAGTAGTGACTGCATTTCCTTAAAGAAGACCTCAGTGTCATTGATCAATATCATATGTTTCTTTATTTCAAAAGGACTGCGTGCAGCTCAACCAGTACAAGCTGAAGGATGAGATTGGAAAGGTATGTCTGTTTTTCATTTATTTTTTTAAGTATAGATATTTTCCTGCTGAGTCTGTACAGTTGGTCATTATTAAATTACAAAAAATGTGAAATATAGATTTGAGTTAAGAACTTTGGGGGTGTTCTTTTTTTATTTTTGTTCTTTGAAGAAAATGCTTATTCATTAAAAAAAAGTAAATTTGTTAAATATTATTGTAATATAAAATAATGGTTTTCTATTGTAATATATTTCAAATTTAATTTATTACAGTGAAGACAAAACTGAGTTTTCAACAGCCAGTCTTCAGAAATCAATCTAATATTAAGTGCACACAAAACATTTCTTCTTATTATCAATGTTTAATGTACTTTAAAGTACTAATGTTTAATATTTTCAGAGTAATGTTTTTTTAACATCATAACTTTCTTTACTGTCGCTTTTGACCAATTGAACCTAAATATGATAATAAAAAAAATTACTGAACTGAAACTTTTAAACTATAGTGTATATGAGAAAGAAAATACTATTTCATTTAACAGATCTTGGAAGTGTTCTTTGTAAGCCTTGTGAAAGTTTACGTAAATATATGTAAAGTACACTATGGCTTCAAAATGAAAATGATAGCTAGATAGATGTGTAAAAAATGTTTACCATTGTTACCACAGTATTACTTGCAAAGTAAAGCAAGTAAAAAAGGAGCAGTGAAGTGTTTTCACTGTTGCTGTTCCACTAAGCTTCATCTCTATTTGAGGGCATGGAAAACTGTCAGCTTGGATGGGGAGATTCCTGCTCTGCTCTCATCTCTGTGTCTGAGGGTTGGATTCCCTGCTGGAGTGGCAATCTGCTCTCCCAGCTGGGACCTGTGTGTGTGTGAGTGGGTTTGAGAGAGATAGAGACAGAACAGAAGTGGAATTATGCTTGTCTATGGCATTCATCATGATGCCGTCTGTTGCTCACTGGCTTGGTTTGGTTTACATGTTCTCCAGTTAATCAAACAGCACAAATGCTTGGCCACTTTAGCCTCCTGTTTCCCACCGTTTGTGCATGTTACTGAGTGTGTTTGTATTGCATTTTGATCCATTTACAAGTTGTCATGACTGACTCACCTTGTTTTCCTGATAAAGGGCTCCTATGGAGTTGTCAAGCTGGCGTACAATGAAGACGACAACACGTACTATGTGAGTGACTGATCTTACACGAATATATACACACGTCATGTGTGAAGAGTAAAGAGCTAACATCCTAGTGTTATCAGTGATCAATAAATCTTCTTAAAATGGTCACGTAGATGCTGTATATCAAGAAGTACCATAATTATGGTGTGATTTTTAATTAAAGGAAAAAAAAATTCTCACTGTTGACTGTTGAAATATGTTTAGTTTATAAATATCCTAATCTTGATTATTGTTATTAGTAGTATTAATATTATTAGTAGGATTATTGGTATTATTAACATGTATAATAATTACAATAATGATATATTGCTATAATATTTTGATATTAACTTAATTTTGATCATTCCTCTGCTTTTTCTAAATATCAAAATGTATTATTTGTTGCTTTAATTTACATTTTTGGTGCAGTATTCTTCACACAGAAGCTGGTTTCTTGAATATAAAGTACACTATGGCATCAAAATAGACTACTTTAAAATAAAATAGTCTATTTTATATATTTTAATTTATTTTTTGTTAGTTTTATATAATTTTATATTTTGATAAGATAATAAAAGTTTATCGAAAATAAAAGGTTATGTTTACTAAATATGAGTGTGTACTGTCTATATTTATTATGTATATATATATATACTGTAAACACATGTTTTTATATATTTAAGAAAAATATGCTGTTCATATATTAAATATATTTATATATATAGTATTATGATATACATATATAAATGTATATACATACAATATATATATAAATATTTTCAAAATATATGAATGCATGTGCGTAATTTTTATATATGTGTATATAACTTAAAATTGCTCTTATTAATTGTTGCCTATTTTTTTTTCTTCTGATTTTTGGGGCAGTTGTAGTCCTCTCTCAGTACTGGTTGTAGAATGGTAGAATGGGGCATATGTCACCCAGCACCAGTAATGACACTGGATATCTGCTCTCACTCTCTCATTCTCACTGCTCTCCACAGGCCATGAAAGTGCTGTCCAAGAAACGACTGATGAGGCAGGCTGGGTTCCCGCGTAAGTGTCTGCTTTAAAGCAGATGGAGCGCTCAGCGGGGTTTATGATTGAGTGTGTGTGTGTGAGTGGATGTGTGTATGAGGTTGGGGGCGCAGTTTCATCAGCTAGCAAAATGCCCAGTACTTTAACCTTTTACGTGATTTCCTCTTATGTTGGTTTAAACAGGCAGACCACCTCCTCGTGGGGCAAAATCGGCTCCTGAGGGTCCCCCTCAGCCCAAAGGGCCTCTGGAGCGTGTTTACCAGGAGATAGCCATCCTCAAGAAGCTTGATCACCCTAACGTGGTTAAGCTTGTGGAGGTGGGTGCTTGGATTATCAGTGTGCAGCCAAAAGTGCAATTTATGCACCACTAGTGCCACCAAGTGGAATAATTAAAATACATATATAATGACTATTTTCAAACAGGTTTCCTATCGTTTGGAAAAGAAAGTCCACCAGTTAATCTATTAAACTGGGATGGGGAAAATTACACACCAAATAATAAATGTAACGTTATTAAAAAAATAAAGCTGTGAGAGTTTCTTAAATGTTGTACACTTCAAATAAATAAAAATAAAATAAAAAAAAATGGTATAATTTATGCACCACTAAATGGAATAAAATTACATTTATGGCTATTTTTCAAACAGGTTTGCCAAACACTTCCACCATTTAAACAGAAAGTCCACTTATAAATGTATATTAAATTGGGAGGGTAGACTATTTTAACCTTGAAATAGAGTAATTTTGCATCATTTTCCAGGAAATGTACTATAGTACAAATATGATTTATTGTTAAGCAAAATGACATTAAATATTTGTATGATAACAGTATTAATAAATTAAAATATATTTTATGGTTCTAAAAATATGTTGTATGGTTAATGCTTAAAACAAAGGCAAAACATTTGTTACATTTTTACTGGAAAATGACATACTGATTACGAAAAGGATTGTTTACAGTGTACTGTACTTGTTAGTATTTAGCCAATAAAAACACTAAAGAAAAGTCAACAAAACTGGGTTTTAATAATTAGATGTTAATGTTAATGTGTCCCTGTTGAATGGACTGAATTTCTGTCCATTTTCATTTACGTCTAATAAGGCATAATATAAGGTCTATGCTGACTGGTTTCTTTCCTTTTCTAAACCGCTTAGTTTTTTTGTGCAGGTGCTGGATGATCCAAGTGAGGACCATCTGTACATGGGTAAGTCTGGCCAGATACTCATCCTCTTGGCAGATGCTACTTTTCTATGCTAAATGTATGTGAAATCAGAGAAATGAATGCAAAACATCCTAACCTTGTTTCCTGTGTGCTTTCACAGTTTTCGAGCTTGTCAAACGAGGGTGAGTAAGCATGTTATTTCTGATGGTAGTGCCGGCCCATGCTGCGCTAGTGTCACTCCGCTAGAGAAACAGTGTCTCATTCCCCATGTGTTTGCAGAGCAGTGATGGAGGTTCCTACTGATAAGCCCCTGGATGAGGACCAGGCACGCTTCTACTTCCAGGACTTGCTGAGAGGAATTGAGTATTGTGAGTGCGGGAATTTAGCTAATGCTTAGCAGCGTGATGATCAATACACATGATTGTTGATAATGCATCCAGATAAAAGGACACAGGTACATTTTCATGGCCTTGTGCCATTGGCTGGGCGCAGGAAAGTCTAATGGAGCCAGACTTTTAAACTAAAGTCTTGTCAGCATATCTTATTCTGGCCAACTGCCTACTTAGCAGAGTTATTTTAGTATTATTTATGTACAATTAAGCTAATTCAAAATATGAATAAACTATTAGTATTATATATATTTTATTTATATACTGTTTTTTATTTTATTTTTTATTTTAATATGATACTATATATATAAGCAGTTTTATTGTATTATTTGTATATTATTATTATATTTATTAATAAATATTATATAAATATCATTAATATAGTATTTATTTTATATGAATACTTAGTAATAGCTATAATTAGTAATTATATTATTAGATTTATTTCAGTTTTAATTTGGTTGGCAAATTTGGTACTTTTTTATTTTGGGTATTTGGCAATATATTTGTAATTTAGGTTTTTCATCTAATATTTATATATTATTTTATTTGAACTATATTTTTTAATAGTTTATTCATTTTTTAAAATATGGATTTTTAGTCATTTTAGTTAATAGATAGATAGTAGATAACGGCACAGGACATTTAAAGTAAATATGTGTAACTATTCTCTTGGAGATTGCATAAAATAGCTTTGGGTTTTCAGAAAATGATATTTTTATCTGTAATATACCTCAAATTCTGAGAATGATGCAGTTCTTCTTGATAGTCATCAAAACTGATGACAACTATTCATCCTCAACAGTACATTACCAGAAAATCATTCATCGGGACATCAAGCCTTCCAACCTGCTTGTGGGAGAAGATGGCCATGTTAAAATTGCAGACTTTGGGGTCAGTAACCAGTTTGAGGGAGCAGATGCCCTCCTGACCAGCACAGTTGGGACGCCAGCGTTTCTAGCTCCAGAGACCCTCTCAGAGACCCGCAAGAACTTTTCTGGAAAGGTTAAACGCTCTGTTCTCTAAGCTAATATTTTTTCAGTCTTTCTGCCAATATTGATTAAATAAAGTTACCATTATGTTTTTATAGGCTCTGGATGTGTGGGCAATGGCAGTCACTTTATACTGTTTCATCTTTGGAGTGGTACACCCTGTTTTGACCTTCATATTTATCATGAAATATTCAGTGTCAACGAACAATTTAGCAATTTTGTTGTGGACTATTTGCTGTGTTTACAGTGTCCATTTATGGATGAGCGTATTTTGAGCCTCCATCAGAAGATCAAGACCCAACCGGTGGAGCTTCCAGAGAAGTGGGTATTCCTCTTGAGCCTGAAAGACCTTCCCCGTTCTGATGTTCTGACATTGATAGCTTTTTTTTGTCCCACTAAACAGTGCAGACATATCAGATGACTTAAAGGACCTACTGTTTAAAATGTTGGAAAAGAATCCTGAAAGCAGAATTACCGTCCCACAAATCAAGGTCAGTGTGACAGTTTTATTATTTCATAGATGATGCCACCTTCAAGTTCAGTAGTACTAGTACCACAGTACAACAGTACTACCCTCTTTTATGATTGGTCAGAAAAATAAACAGTTTTGGCTTAGAATCATGTTATTAGTTGATGTTTGGTTGTCTCATATGTACTTTTTTGAAAGCATACATAATACCTTTCAAAATGTTGGGCTCAGTATGACTTGGCTGATGGTTTTGAAAAGGTCTTAGGCTCACCAAAAACATTAACACTTTGAAATATTATTACAATTTAAAATAACTTTATTTTATTGTAGCAGCTATTACTCCAGTCTTCAATGTCACGTGATTCTTTCGAAATCATCTTAATATTCTTATTTGGCTCAAGAAATGAATTTTAAAAAATCTTGAAAAGCAGATGCTTAATAATATATTTATTTTACCTGTGATACTTTTTTTTAGGATTTTATTTTTTATTTTTAGGGAAGTTCTGCATTTATATGACATAAAAAAGTCTTGCAAAATCGTACTGACCCCAAATTGTTTGTACATGGTAGTGTATTTTTTCTTATGTTGTTATTATTAGCCTCCATACTTCAAATGGACCAAAAATAAATCCCTCCCTTATTCTTAAAAGATGATTTCAGATCACTTCCTGTGTGAATTAGCAGCTGCCTAGACACAGTCTTGAGTTAATTAATGATATCAAGTTGTTGTTGTAGGTGCACCCATGGGTGACGCGACACGGCGCTGAGCCCCTCCCCCTGGAGGACGACAACTGCTGCAGCCTGATAGAAGTGACAGAGGAGGAGGTGGAAAACTCTGTCAAGCACATTCCCAGCCTGGCCACCGTGGTGAGATAGCAAGCCCCTGGTGGCCTATTTAGACAACCCTAATTCTGTTTTTATGAATACGCATAATGTATTCGATGCTAATAGAATCATCAAATGAATAAACAGATTAATGACCTGCACAGATTACAGCCCAATGCTTGTTTTTGGAGTTTTTATTCTTGTGGCGTCCTCTCTGCTACAGATCTTGGTTAGGACTATGCTGCGCAAGCGTTCTTTTGGGAACCCGTTTGATTGGGGCCGCAGGGAAGACAGGAGTCCCTCCGCACCAGGACACATGCTAACGTAAGTCTTTCTCATTAGGGATGGGCTGAAACTGGAACAAACTTCCTTGTCCTTAGACTTGGAACTCTGCAGCGGTTTCAGTGGTCACAGACCATTAATAGTTTGCCTAGCTAGTAATTGAATTACTCTATGCTATTTAACTACACTAGGTCATACTGTAATATAATAAGGATAGAGCTTAAGTGTATTTTCAGATAAAATAGAGCTTAATGTCTATGCAACATTTCCACAGAAAATAATTTTGAGTAGTTTCTGTCCTTTTATTAATGCTTTTATTCAACAAGGATGCGTTAAATGTATCAAAAGTGGCTCTAAGCCTTTAGTTAAATGTTATTTAACCTCTAACGTTTTCATTACTTTAAGGTATCTTTTTGAGAGACCTATTATTAACACTTTGTGCTTCTAACAGTTTCTGGGGGTGAAATTTAATTAGTATGCTAAATTACTAAAATTCAAATTGCTTCTAGTGTCGCTGTAAGTGGATAAAAGCATCTGCTAAATGTAAATGACTAAATTAACTTAACTTAAAGAAATGTTCTATATAAAATCAGTGTGTGTAGTATGAATGAAATCCAGACGTATTACATCTGCCAGGTTGTCACTGCTGTCATTGCTTCACTGCCATTCACAACAGGTGCCTCATGGGATAGTAAAGTGATCAGATACACTGGAGGTAGTAGGTTAATCTGGAACTTTTCGCATGATGTCTGATGAATACTGTGAATCAGACATCACATAATGTTTCTCAGCCATGGAGTCATTTAATCATTTTAGGACTCACGATTGCCACTTTGAGGCTTTCATTGCAGTACTTTGCTAGGTTGTTTACTACCAAGCAAATTAACAATATCTTTTAAAAACAGCTTCGCTAAGATCATTAAAAGGACAATTTACCCAAAACTGAAAATTCTTACTTGGCCAGACTTCCAGAGTATTTCCAGGGGACAAGCATAAATTATTTTCTGTGGTAATCATTAGCATATTTGAGTTATTAAATTATTAAATATTATTATTAAGTATTAAATATTCCTTTAAGGCTCTTGTTTAGTCATGTTTTCAGGAATATTTGATAGAGACGCTCCGATTTAGGAATTCTCACATATCCACATTTCTCCTGCCGTCTAGAAAAGGGAGAGCAGGGAGTTTGAAATACTGCCGCAATCTCAGTACCCCCAGGTAAAGCTCCACTAGCCTGTTAGCGCTCCACCTATGTCCTGTTCACTCTCCTCCACCTATATTATATGTAGGAGATAATGGTCATGCCCATTTTGAATGATCTGCACTTAAAAGGAATGGTGTTTTTTTTAGCATGCTCAAAACTATCATTCAGATTGCTTAAAGAATAACAAGCTTTTCTGCTTGTGTTTTCCTGCCTAATAAACAGCATTTTATGCATGGAATATTTACAATATTCAGGATATTCCCTCTTAAAGAACCTTAGTAGCTTTACAAGCTACTTTTAAGAATCAACCCTTAGTACATCAAGCATATTTTGCATGTAATGTTTAACAGATAAAACAAGTTGATGTTTGTCCTGTAAGTTCATGGGCAGTTCAGGATGATTTTTTTTCAGGTCCTTCTATATCTGCATGCCCCTCATGCATAATGTCAGGAGAGGAGCATCCTGATTTGCCGCCCAGCCATGGTCATGGACTCTGAGTGGGTTGTTGGACTGGGTGCATTTTGCATGTGGTGCTGAGTCCCGGCCTTCCCAGTACAACCCCTCGCAAAAACATGGTAGTCAGTCACTCTCATGTGCCTCCTTCTGACCCGAGCATATGACTGATGCGATGCCATGTACCCCCTCGCACTGACTTAATTTCCCCGCTGCCTAACAATTCTAGCTGCACTTAACAACAGTCTGCATTGCTATAGACAGGTTGACACGCCTGGAATGTGCGCTTATTTTAAACCTCCACATTTGTCTGTTTCCTAGGAAACAAGAGAGCGAAGAAGGCATGCGGAGCATGGACCTGCCCTTCGTGGGCGAGGATGAAGTTCTTTCCTGATAGTTGTAGGCGTCTTTCTCGGGCGAAATGCGCAAGGAAGTGGCTGCAGGAAGGCCAGGATATGGACCTGGGACTGGGGCGTGGATGGAAAGATGGAAGGAAGGAAGGAAGGAAGGAAGGAAGGAAGAAAGAAAGATTGTTAATGTGGAGGGTGCCCACCCACTCATGCATGCATTTGTACAGTCCACAGCAGCATGCACTGTATCTGTCCGCCCAGGTCTCTGCCGTCTCTCAGGACCTGTTTTCTGTGTGCGCGTGTTTCTACTCTCCTCTCCTGCACGGAGACTGCTGTACTCCTTCCGCTAGGGGCGCCACCGCGAGGATAGACAGAATTTTTTAGGGGGGGGGGAAAAAAGTACAATTTCTTAGGTTTGTCCAACACTTATTACTTTAAGAGACATGCTGCTTTGTGGCAGTTTTACAGATCTTATAGATTATTACAATTAAATGAATTTGAACATGATAAAATAAAGATAGCTCAGAAAAAAAAAATCTAGAAAATTAGTTTGTTTGGTTTAAATTAAAATAAATTATATATATGAGCAGTTCAAATGCAAAAGCCTCTTGGACCAAGCCATTTTAGTAATGTAATGAGTGAATGCTCTCCACGTGTTGTAGCTATATGTTTATCAAGTACTTTCACTTCAGATGTGCTAAATTTCAGACTTAACCAAGTGCCAGTACTTACACAGAAACCTATTCCTAAACCTAGTCGGAAAGAAATGCCAATTTTAAAGAAATATGTCAGATGTGTTTGGAGGCTTTTGCATATGAACTCTTTATACAAAAATGTGTGTGTGTGTGTGTATATATATATATATATATATAAATCAAGGCAAATTAAATAATAAATAGCCTTTGCACATTTGCAGACAATAACCTTTTAGATAGTTTTTTCATTCTTAATGTATGTCCATCACATTAATTTGAGAGGCATGATATGATCTGACTTTCATCAAAATGTATTTCTTCTTGAAAATCTCAAAAATCAGATTTGATTAAATTAATCAATGAATTGACAGTAAAATATACTGGAATTAATACATGAAATAAATGGCTTTAAATACTTAAAATTCTTCAAAACTGCTGACTGTAATGCCTGAAATGCATTTATAAGATGATTTTTTTTCCCATCACTGATTAATTAGAGAGACTTTCATGATTAATAAAACTGAATTTACAAATAAATTAAAGAAAAACAACTACTCCTTTCTTCAGATATTTTAACTTCAGTAATTTTTTCTCAAAATCAGGATAAAAAAATGAAGCAAAATAATAATAATAAAAAAAAAAATAATAATAATAATCAATTTGCAGTCAGGATATGTCTAAATGTAGTTAGTAAAACACCTCAGGGTGTCATTTAAGGAAAATAGGGAAAATACAGATAAGTTTGTATGTGTGTGTTTGTTTTTATCAAATCACACAACTTCTCGTTTTTTGTTATTTTTTTACAACAAAGCCCAAAACCAAGAGCTGAGAGAGTTACATAGCATGTTTTTGAATACTAGGTTAACTATTTAGGGCACAAAAAACCTTTAGGGAATGCCACAATAGGCATTGTGACCGTTCTTCTTCTTGTATGTAACATGACCCTTTTAATCATAAAGCTAACAGTTTCTTACTGTAATGTCACTTCCTTTTTCCTGTGTAGAATTACCAAAATGCCATGTAGTAGTGCATTTCCGACTTCGTCATGATCAGAGTGTGTTCGTTATCGGCATTTCTATATAGGACGCATATGAAGTTCTTAAGGAAATACAATAACTTTGTGCAATCTATGCATGACTTTTCACTTAAGGAATCAATGTTTGTCAGTCTGTTTTGACACAAATGTATGCCTTACATTTTCATACTCATAACTGTAGCATAGATCATCAGTACATGTGTAGAGTTTTTTGGTACGATAGAATTGTAGATAAGGTAGAATGGGAAATTTTAGACAAGCTGTTCTAGACAGTGTAGAACTGTAGTAACTCGCTTAAGCTCAGTTTTAAAGTTAGCAAAAATAGTCCAAAGCCCTGTTGAGATTTTCTCAATGTGCACTATACGGTCATGTATCTCCTGTGTTGATTATTTTTCTATGATTGTTTGTTTGTTTGCTCTATTTAGCTGTAGTTTCAAAATGTCAGAGTGATGGTGCTTTTCCGCCACTGAGATGAATAACATAGCTCATGCTTCCATGTATCAGGGGAGTCTTTTCTGCACAAGTAGGTTGAATGTATGTTGTTGGTTTACCTTGTAACTCTATAAGTCAATTCTCTACCTTTTTTGTTTTTTCCACTTTTTTTTCTGCATGTAAACTATTTTATAGTACTGAGCTTATAGTTTTCTGTGATTTTATTTTTCCTCTCTCTTTAAGACTTTTGATTTGGATCTTTTGTGTAGATACTATTACTATGCATAAGAAATCTCACATTGTGGTGCAGTTCTGGACTGTGTAAGTCAGTCGGTTGCTCTCTTGTGTATGTTGGATGTTGATTATTGAAGGAATCTTGTAATATTGACTTAAATATGCATGTGCACCGACCGAAGCTGGTTATACAATATCACTACTGTATATGTAAGTGGACGTTTTAACAGATTTTGATGACTTTTAAATAATATATTCAGGACCAGAAAAGCACCGTTCCCCTTTTTTGATTGTAGGGAAAAATATATATATATATAAATACATATATATGGAGATTTATCTTTGCACATTAGAATGTTTAGCAGAATTCAGATGATGCATGTTTAGCAAAGGCCTCCATGTTTTGTTTTTCTGTACAATCAAAACTAGGAGCTAAATTCACCAGCTGAAATCAAAAACAGCACTTTTCTGTTTCCTGTGTACAGCCACATTGCAACGAAACGTTGAAAAGAGGTGCATTGTATATTGAAGGGAACGCCGTACTGTATATTTAGAACCTCCTCACTTTCTGCCCAGTGTTTCTTGAAGGGCTAGAGTAAATGTTTGCATCCATATCATACTAGAGACTGCATTTAAGCACCGTTGAGAGGGCTGTTTACAGGGATGTTACATAAATGCATGCCGTCACAATCACGCAGTTTCATTCAGCATGTTTTTTGAAGCATGTTCGAGCTCTTTACAGCATCCTCTGATCTCACTGCTGACCATACTATATATTGTATCCAGTTGATTATTTGAATAAATTTAAAGTTGCCTTTACTTTTGTTTCATTTCTATTAATAGTAGGGGGCATGCAGAGTTTTGACATGTTTGTCTATCTGCAAAATTGTAAGATTTGTAACTCCCCAAAATAATAATTCTGTCATCATTTACCAACCTTCAAAATTGTTCCAAAACCTACATGAGTTTTTCTTCTCTTGAACACAAAAGATACTGTTTTAAAGAAAGTTGGTAGCCAAAAGTTGCTGGCTATAGTAGTTGTCCCCTTACTATGAAAGTCAACAGCTGCAAGTGTTTGATTCTTAGTGTTATTCAAAATATCTTCTGTTAATGCGGGGGAAAAATGTTGGAGATTGAGTAAACGATGACAGAATCGACAGAGTCGCTTTAAGAAAAGTTCACCCCCATATAATTAATATTCTGAGATCTGTTTTGACGGCATGAACCAAATGATGACGCAAGTTTTAATGACGAGGTTTTAAAGAACTCTTCATGTGATACGTCACTAGAGGGCGTCAGAGGACAGTGCTCGAAACTAAATATCTGTTTCGCATTTTAAGATGAAACCATAAAATAGGGCAGTCTTAATTATGAACTTTAATAATTTTGGCTGATTTAACATTTCGTTGTAAGTGACACATAAAGATATTAAATACGAGATGTACCTGCCATGCTCACAGTCAACACCAAAATACGTGTTATTCTGCCCGGAAATGATAGAAAATCGTGTGGGAGGCGCCACAAGTTCGCCGTCACTGCGCAGGTATCCGGAGCCTGGGATCAGCGCGATGGCTTCAGCTCGCGGGTTTCTATGGCAACTGATCAAACGCGTATTGACCTGAGCTCTGAGCTCCGAGCGCGCGACGGAAGCCTTCACAGCTCTGGATATACTTTCAACATCAGAGGCACATTTACGCAGAAATCATTTTGAGGGAGGCAGGTGCATTTATAAGTACGTATTTTCCTTTCATTTATTTAAGCCTACCACAGATGCCATCGCGGAATATATACTGTTTTAGTATTTGACTGTGTTGGTTTGCTGAATAATAATAATAATAATAATTTCGATATTTGTATTTATGATGTATACGTTTATTTAATTGTAATATTAATAACATGCATTTTTAAAATATATATTAGACTTCGCTGTTCTTTCATTTGCGTATTTACATATATATATTATATATTGTGTGAATATATATATATATACAATAAATACATAAAATATACAGTAAACCTGGAAAAAAACGTTTTGTTGTTTATTTAGTTTAATTTTCAGTTTTATTTCGATGTAAAATGATCTAAAGATATGACCGAAATGTCATAAAAAAGGAATTTACGAGTAAATGATCTGTCTAGCTAGTTTAGTTTATCTTTAAAAGTACTGATGATATCTAACTTTACAAAAAAAAATACAAAAAAACCTGGGCAAAGATAAGAAAACAAATGCTGCCTAGTCAGTGAACACTTGATTATACTTCGTATATGTTGTATTTTATTGTAGTAGATGTTTAGATATCATTTGGTGTCCAGTATTTGATGTTTTGCTCGTGTGGTTTCTTCTGGAGGCACTCACAGGAAGCTGACCATCACCACCTCCTCATGATGCACATGAACAGCTTGTTGAACCGATGGAGTAAGTGTTTATAGTTTCACTTGTAAAATACTTTTTTTTTTCAGCTTTTTTTGTTGGAAAGGACAATGCAGAGCTCACTTTGGCTGCCTTTGCGTACAAGCTATATATTTTGTTTGGTCTGAGAATCCTCTAATAGCCTGGGTTAAAATTAGTTGCAAGTTAGGAAAGACGTATGGATTGTATTGCAGTGGAAAATGACAGTTCACCCGTCTTCCCAGCTGTTACTGAATGGCATATGTTAGAAATTTATTGCAGTTGGCAAATATTCAACTGTATACATTACTAATGCAAATGCAGTACAAGATATTAAGAGTGTGTCACTGGCTGTTAAAATCATGCGTGGTTGATTTATTCTTTTTCTCTATCAAGAGGATTTATATTATGTTTTGTGAGATTTGACACTTTGTTTCGCAAATGATGTAGGTGTGAAGAGTTGTTGAGAGGTTAGAGAGTACGAATGGAAATGGAGGCGATAAATCAGATATTTATATCCACTGAGGTAACAGACCGCAGAGTGTCTACCAGTGCTGTCAGTTTAGCGCAAACAGCAACATTGCAGATGGATGAGGCCATGTGAAAACAGAACATTCAAGAACCATGTTGTTTCTAGTGTATGCTATGCACCATGTACAGGATGCAGAAAATCCTCTTTTTTCAGCCAAAATAGCTCGAAAAGGCATTTCTGCAAATCTAAGATCTAAATTTTTTAGCTTACACCATTGGCAGATTATTGTGTTTGTTTTGAGCCAAAACGTATTCTAGAAAATCCTTCTTTATTTAGGAGTTTCTAGATATTTTGGCTGGAAACAAGACACAATTTTTTTGCAGTATATGAGGTTTACATAAAAATCTGCCTTGCTGTCAGTGTACAGGAAGAAACACTGAATGATTTCCTTATTATAATTTCAGCATGTATACTATACTCTGGGTCAAGATACACCCTGACATCAAATTTTTAATTGTTTTTGTCATTTATTTGATAAAATGACAAAAAAATGGTAATAAAATAATTGTTTTCTATTTTAATACAATTTCAAAATGTAATGTATTCTTGTGATTGCAAAGCAGAATTTTCTGTGACCATTACTGCAGCCTTTAGGGTCACAAGATGTCTGTTACACAGACAGTCAGTTTGTTTAAATTTCATATTGGGTTTGGCCAAACATCTACATCTCAGACTTTTTGACAGTTCTGTGAGGGGAATGTTTGTTACCTTGACCCAAAGCAGAAGTGCCGAAGTATGTGTATTAAATGTTTCGGAAACAATGTCCAGGGCGTCTAACATGGCAGCAGGCCCTTTCTTACTGCTCCATGTCTGTCAGTTAGTTCAAAATGAAAGTTGTTAGAATCACTATTGACCATCCAGTTTGCAGTGGAAGGTCTCAATAGAAGGTTAAAGGTTGTCAATGCAGGCTAAACAAAGAGAACAAGGGGTTTGATTCAGTTTGCCAGCTGTATTCTTGCATAGCAGTGGCACACAACCCGCTAATGAACTCAGGCTGTAGCTAATCTCTTGTTTTCTTGATGTAATCAGGATTAATTTCCTTTGCGGAAAATCAAATGAACTTTTTCCTCACATGCATACTACCGGCTAGCAAGCCTTTAAAGATTTGTTTCGATCTGCATGTGTTAACTTGGTAGATCCGTCTATACATCTACAATTGGAGATCAAATGTCTTTAAACCTTTAAACAACGGAAAAGAGTCTCATTTTCACAGGTGTCGGTGACTTTGCTGTCTAAGAGTTTCCAATCGTATCAGTTCTTTAGGTCACAGTTGTGTATGTTGCATTTCTGGGACTTCTTGAATTTTCTGGATTTGGTTCACGTAGCCTAGTTTTTATCCATAGCCTTTTTTTAATATTTTATTGATTTCTGTCCTGGTAAGAAAGGCGGATAGGTGCTTTTTCTCATGTTCAATGCTTCAAGATCTTCACAAAGTGAGGAATTTTGCAGAATGGTGTCTGGTATGAACCGCACCCTATGTTTGTGTGTTTTTACACTGCCGTCCAAAGTTGGGGGTAGTATTGTTTAATATTTGTGTTTTATGCTCAACAGGGCTGGATTTATTTGACATATATAGTAAAAATAGTGTGTGAAGTATTATTATAACCAAATAAAATTACTTTTTTTTTAAATGTATTTTAAAGTAGCTATTTCATGTGTTGACAGCTGAATTTTCAGCCGCCTTTGAGTAGTGTCACACGATCCTTCAGAAATCATCATAATAGGCTGATTTGCTACTCATTTCTTGCATTCATCAGTATTCAAAACAGTTACTTTTTTTTCAGGATGGCATTTATGTGAAATAGTTTTTTGTACCTTTTTGTAATTATTCATTTTAATGCACTTTAACTTAATAAAGTACTTGCTTAAAAAAATAGTACTGACCCCAAACGTTTGAACGCTGGTGTACATGGACTTATATCACTGTACTCAAATGCCTGACCTCTCTGACCTCCCCGTGCCAGATTTTTCCAGTGTTTTTCCATGTCCTGCAGGGCGACTCCTTTACTCTGTTTTTCTAAATGAAACCGATAACCTGTGATTACACCCTGAAGACTTTGTTGTAAAACAATCGGTTGTTAGAGCCCATGTAGTTCTGACATTAATTGATACATACACTTGACTACATTCCAGAGTCAGACAGTTGATTTCAAGAATGTTTTCTCTAGCATTTTGGATCATTTCACTTTTTTGTTTGTGCTGTTTTCTAACAGCCAATCCAGCAACAGCTTTCTTAGTGTTAAGTTCCAGTCATGATGAATAAATAATGACCTAATAAAACATAAAAACTATTAACACTAAAAGAAGTAACGATGACTACAGTTTGCATATAAACTAACAATAATAAGACAACCAAATCTTTCACTCTTCCTAGCTGTGAGTCTGCACATGCAGCTCTGCATAATGTTAAGAAAGAATGTTTCTTTTCAGCAATGTTTCTGATCATGTCCAGCCTTAACAGTTTGTGCGTCACATTATTGTGTAAGCCTGTCAGGATGTAATGCAGCAAGTTTGTTACGAAAAAGCATGAAGCAGTGCTAACTATAAAATTTATTATAAAAAAAAAATTCCCATGCAAAGTGTGTGCTTATATAGGCATCCACAAAAGCGCAGCACTAAAAATATGCATAATTCTAATCACCAGAGAGGCTGGAAATTGGACATGAAAACTAAATCACTCCTTTTTTTTTGAAGGGAACGGTTCACTCAATATGAAAATTTAATAACAGTTTACCCATCCTCAGGCCATACAAAATGTGGATGAGTTTTATTGGAGCAGATTTGGAGAAATGTAGCATTCACTGAATGGGTGCCGTCATCCGAGTGATGCAATGCTAAATTTTTCCAAATCTATTCTGATGAAGAAACCCAAATATTTGTACTGATATTAGATCTGCGTTTATAGCAGCTTCTCAGTCCTGAATGCTTTTGAATACTCATCGCACCCGTCCTGAATGTGTAAAATATGCATGTGCCGTCTGCATTACCTATGATGACTGAGACCTGCTTAACCCACGCATGGCTTCAGGGTTATTATCGGCCAAATTAAAGCACTAGAGATGGTTACCGATCTGAAATGACAGATTTTCACAGCTTGCGTTTTCAGTAACCATCTGTGAGACGATATAGCACTGAATATTCTCCCATAATATTAAGCTTTGGAAAGAATGTAGCCAAACTGTAATCCTCTCTTTGCCTCTTTTTTCGTTTCGTTTTTTTTCTCACTCTTTCTCTCCCATTCACACGCTTCAGAGATCACGTCATAGAAAGTAGAGGGGATGTGACCCAGGGAGCTTCAGTTGCCACACAGACAGAAGGAAATTCAATAGATCTCCAAAAGAGAGCGTCCAAAGAGACACACGTGAGAGTTCTCACCTTACACTGAATTATTTACTGTAAAAATGTCCATTTTAACCCTTCAGTTGTGCCAGCTGTTTAGTTTCTTTTTTGATAATGATAGAAAAGCTACACAAATGCCATGAAGCCAATTTCGCTGAAGAATAAATCACAAAAGTTTGCTTTGTTTTAGACTCTTACACTTTCCAAGTAAATCAGGAAGTCACTGTTTCATGAGGAGCACTGAGCGTAGTTGAAGCCCAATTCTTTCTATCCTTCACCCCAAGATAGATCAAACAGATGCTTTGCGTCACACTACATCTGAATCCATTCTACACTCGCTCCCCAAACTGTCTTTGTTCTCTTTCAATATCTCATTTACATTAACCTCCCCACAGACTCTGAAAGAGACACCCTGGCTTTCTAAACCCCCTCAAAGACCACGTCAGTCAATCCTACATTCACCATTGTCGTTTGCATGTGAGAGAGGCAAGGTACGTCTGGTGAAGCAGGTTTTAGGTGTCACGCATAACGACAATGACATCTGAGGATGGCGTTAAGACTCGGTGCGTGCGTGTGCATGGGTTTGTGCGTGATCATACAAGATATCAAATATCAGGCAGTTATGCATTGGCAGTAATCACTCTCTCTCTCTTATCGTACAGGATTAGTGAGTTTCTAATCTTATCTGGTGTTGTATGAACTTTGATGGTTGGATGAGCTGTCGATCTTTGAGTGCTGTTTACTTTAGGTAATTGTGCTAATGCTCTCTTTAGATGATAACAGAAATATCAAGATTTAGACCCCGATGGATCTTATTGCGTCTTACGTACATATGCCACCATAATACATTCAAGGAAGTTTTTAGAAAAATGTTTTGGTTTGTTCCCACATGCAAACACACACACACACACACATGTACCGCACCAGCATTTAATATCATCCAAGCGGGACAAAGAAAATATGTCAATCAACACTTTTTGTTAGCATAGGCGTACTGCACATATGTCACACTTTTTCCACAAATCACCTCTACAAAAAGTGTGGTATAGTAATGGAAATAACATGATATTTTAAAACATAATTAGTTTTGTCTAATTTTTATTGCTACTATTTTGCATTTTAATAAAAACTATTATAATACAGGTATAATAATAATACAAGCTTTTTTGTATAGAAAGCACACACACATATTTTAAATATTACATATTTAATTGATTAAATACGAAATAGGCAAGTATTACATTTCAGTGTTTGAATTGAATATTTTAGTTTTTTAAATACTTTTATATGCCACCACAGTTTGTATTTCTCAAAAAAAATGTATGATTAATTGATTAGCATATTCATATAATGTTTCCATGGTATATGTCGGAAAACAGGGTAATAGCATAATACTTTGCAGTTGACGCATTGTCAACATTACATCAACCAAGCAATTACAAGAACAAAAACAATGTCAAAACATTTTAATAGCTAGCTACCGTTAAAAAAAGTATTGACCAAAACATTTTAAAGGACTGAATGATGTATTTTGCGGATAAACATCGGAGCAGTTATCTAACCTGGTTATTTTATCTCTCTCTCTCTCACAGCATGTAATGATTACAGCCTTTTCTCAGCTAGTTATCTAACCAGAGTTTAGGCTGAGCTAACACACTAAAATTATGGACTCTGCTTTCCAGAGCTTTCCAATACAGCAGCCATGCGTCATCACCTTTGGGATTATCGCAACCAATACAGAGCTTTGAATATCTGAGGGTGATGTTAACGCATACAGTATCTAATAAAGTGTGAAGGAGTGAGTGTGTGTCAGCAGCCTGGGGTTAGATGGTGTGTTAGTTGGTGTGTCGGTGTCAGCTGATGGATGCAGGTTGTGGCAGGGCCATCACTGAGAAACCCTCGCGTGCTGAAGCCACAAACAAGTTAACGGGCATTTAGGACACCCAGTGCTCTGGGCACCAAAGATGACGTGCAGTGATGTAATCTCCAGCTGACACGCTAATACACAATTCAATGAAATGTCCAGCCTTATACACACTACACACACATTCAGTAGTTTTTTAATTTTTTATAGAGCACATGGTCAGCCGGACGTTGTGCATACAAGCTTGTGTAGTGCACAGCATTATCTGGTTTTGGCATCCACAGTCTAAATATTAAGCTCATGTTGCCTCATGTTATGAGATCATCCGGTGAGCACATTTGCAAGTTCTTAGGATACGGTTGTGCCATGTCTGCTTGACCTGAATAAAGCCAAAGCATCTTTAAATATGCATTGGCATAGTTTGTATATCTAGATTTTTAAATATTGCCACAAAGTCGGGTCCACTTTGCAGCGTATTTAGGCCCAAAACTGCCAATGTAGAAAGGAAAACATCTGGCCAATATCCAGAATGACCTACCATAGGTTGCTTTTCAAGATGGGTAAATCTGAAACTGGATATAACTGACAACAAAGGAGAGTGTACAGGTGTGCTTAAGGGTGTCTCGTTTACTTGTTTCAAAGATTTGATGTCATCACAAACTCATTGAACTTTATGAGCCTGCTACCTTGGAAATGTAACTTTGGATGCTGCAAATAATGATTGTAGTAGGAGTGTTTGATATAAACAAGAAAAAAATTATATACATGGTCTATATACACATTTTTATTCAAAATCTTATTAAAATGTATTGATTTGTATTTTCTTATGATAAAGTATTTTTTTATATATTTTAAAATGTTTAGTTTATGTAATCATAAGCACTGCAGTGAAACAACAAAATTAATAAATAACTGAATCCACACATAAGAAGTTTATATAAAAGCACATTGTTATTTGAGATATTGTGTGTTTTGACTTTTATTTTTCATTAAAATGCATGCATTTTTTTTTTTAAATCTGGGGATTATCCTCTTTATACAGTGGATGCAGTCTTGGACATATGATTAATCTTAATGCAAGCTTTACTGTGAAACTGATCTTATTTCAGATTATTTAGGTTGTATATAATATGGTTTTTCATATTGTAAAACTGTCTCTTACTTACAAGTCTTGGTTGTTTCGATTACTCTTGTGCATCGTAAAACTAAGCTTTATCTCTCTTGCTTCTGCTTTTTCTGTTGTAGATGAGATCTCCAAGATGTGTGAGGTGGAAGACACTCCAGAGCCGGTCAGTCCAACGCTGCTCAATGAGTCCACAGACACCTACTGCCAGACCGACTGCTGGCACCATCTCCGCACCAGCGTCCGAAAGCTAGAGTTCTGGGAAGACTTCAGCGCAGAGCTTATCGGAACTGGCTTCTTCTCCAAGGTCTACAAGGTAAGGGTTTCCTGTCAATAATGGAGGAGCGAGACAAATTACTGTTTGGAAAAATATGCTAAATTGCTATAATGTCCTGGGTGTAATAATAGACAGCACAAAATCTGATTAGATAGCGAAAGTGCACTGATTTAATCAAAGCTGTGAAAATGAGGCTCATCGAGATCTCAGGCATTGAAACCTTCAAGATAAATGTTTTCGTTCCACCACCTTTCTAAGGTTTTCCGTATCTCTAGTACAAATAATTGTTGGAGATTTTGTACTCTCCCGAATTCTGCTGCCAAAATCATTTTGTCTGGAAGTCACGGCCCTGTTAGCCCTTACAACAGAACCTTACAGACATGACGTGTCTGTTGTCTCCTAAAAACAAGCTACGTCCTGCAGACAGTCTTTAACTCGACTAAGAAATGCATGTTAAGCGTCACGTACCGTCACCACCCTGTCAAGCTTAGATGATCTTGAAAACCTTCACAAACAAGAAAATAACTAGATGCTTTTTTTTTTTTTTTAAATGCCTGAGGAGACTATAGTAACCACATTTTTAATATGCTAACTTTTCTGTTTTGCAAAATCACTTCAGTGTTCCTTTAATCTCAGAGTTTTGTTACAAGTAATGCCAACACTCATGGTGTGAAACACTTGATACTATCTTAAAGTAGAACATTTCAGTGAGGGCTAAGATCACAGCAGAGCTTTACAATAGCAAAGCGATTGAACCTAGATAACGCGTTTGATGTAAATACACAGAACGTGAAAAACTGTGACCATTCTCACACCGCGGGCCAAGTAATGAAAGCATTTATAAAGAACATTGTGTCCTGTTCTATACAGTATTAGCCCAGGGGAAAATAAGAGTGATGCTCATTTTTGTTGTGAATGTGTTTAGAGGATGTCAGTGAAGGAAAAACATTTGAGGAAATCCCTTCTGTTGAAACTCCCACTGTATGTACAGTATGTGACGCCCCCGCTGCTGAATCAATAATGATGTAATTCTCCCTCGCTCAGGTGATGCACGGCACCACGAAGAAGGTGATGGTGGTGAAGATCTATAAGAATGATGTGGATCAGAACAGCATTGTGAGGGAGATCAGTCTACTTCAGAAACTCTCCCACCCCAACATAGTGAGGTGAGCCGCCTCTGCGCACGCGATTAATCACTTCTATCTATCCCACGCTGGCCTGATGCTCATAGCGCCCACTCAGAACATGGGAAGAAAACAACTCTGACTCTGTCAGCCTAACACTGAGCAATAAAACCTGACTGGGTTAAGATTTCCTGACCTTGAACAAAGGTAACCGGTGAAATGGCTGCTATTTAGATGGTGTTCTGATATTAAAAGCAACAGCCTGTGAGACTGCATTACCTACAACACAGCCCTGGTTTTAGATACTGAGGTTTAGTAATGTTTGATGATTGTTATTAGAATTGCTTTTTAGTATAGATGATACTGGTTTGTTTTCAGATTTGAGATATTTGTAGTTAGAGGATTTTTTTATTTAATTGTGCAAACCTAATTTCTAATATTTTTATTGTTAGACTGCCTTTTCTGTCAGGTAACACTCAAAAAAGTTCATCTTCAAGAGCATTAATAATTTAATAGCACCATTAAAGAACCATTAAAGAAAAAAAATTAAATACATGTATATACAAGATTAAATGTAAGTATATAAATACATAAGCGTGTAAATATTTTCAGTAGATATTGTATGTTGGTGTATTTATACTTAATAAATATACACAGTACACAAACACATACCTTTATTTTGGATGCAATTATTTGTTTGACATCACTAATATTTTTTATTTTATTATCATTAATAAATATATTTAGCAGTTAATAATTAAAAACATGTAAATAATGTTTTGGACCAGCCAGAATTGTAATATCCCTATATGCTCATATTTAGGGTAAGAACATTTAACCCTTTGTATTTAGGCCAAATCTTCAGACCATAATGTCATAAAAATGTGGCCTCCTTTGAATACCCAGAACACCTTGTAAACCTAGCATTTTTTTTCCATTTATGAGGTCCAAATTGATCTTGTCTATATAAACGGTTATGATGAAAATCTACGCATATTTATAAAGTTCAGAGGTGCTCATTGCATGATTTGTCGTTCTGTCATTATCTATGCAAACTTTTAAACTTTACATAATTCCTCAGTTCTCGGATAGATAAAGTAAAGTACTGTGTTTTTCATTCTGTAGGTACCTGGGCATCTGTGTCAAGGAGAACAAGCTGTACCCAATTCTTGAGGTGGGTGGCAACTTTTAGGAATTAGTATTCACAATTCTTTTGCCTTCTCAACGTGCTGCCCAGAAAGTCTCATGACACAAGGAGTGACTCACCATTATGTTTTTCTAATGTGTCAAGAGTATATCATTTCATACAAAGAAAGAGTTTTCCTGATTTAACATGCCGCAACAGTGAGCTGCATTTTCACTCTATAAATCACAATTCAAAGCGTTTTATAATCTCATGTTGTTCACTCCTCCACCTAGTATGTGAGCGGAGGCTGTCTGGAGGAGCTGCTGGCCAGGCATGACGTCAACCTCTGCTGGAGAGAGAAGATCGAACTGGGCTGCGATATCAGCCGAGGAATGACCTATCTCCACTACAAGAACATCTACCACAGAGATCTCAACTCTAAGGTGAGGACGAGTGAGTTGGCAGACTTTAGGGATCAAAGTTGAGCAATTATGGCAAAGATATACAATGAAATATCACCTCGCAGAGTTCACGCTAGATTTGAAGCTTTGCCAAGAACACACCTTGCATTTATAGCTAATGACAGACATTTGTAATGTCACTCCAATGAAAGTTTTAAAAAAGGTTTTTTACGTCTAATGTTCAATTAGCTTGCCTGACCTGACTGACTGGGAAAATGTGTTTAATACATGATTCAGCAAGTACCGTATATGCAGATTATACCACAGATTTTAATGTTTAACTGCACACTTTGCTTGTGTCCATTTCCTCTTTTCTCCTATAACCTAATTTTTTTATTGTTTGGGTATAGTTTAGTTTCTGATATTAGTTGTCAGTTCAACATAATATTATCTTTCATAATTTTTACAAAGTGAATACTGGCATACTAACTCAAAGGATTCTCATACTTAAATTCTATTAAAATAAAATTAATTAAATTTAAATAAAAAAAGGGGATATCTACACACTGTTGCTATGTATACGTTTTCTAACTTAGCCATTACCTTTTAACCAACTAAAGTAAAGTTAGTTCTGTAAAAGGTTATTTGCTTAAATACTGGCATAAATTGAATGCATTTTATAGGTAGCATGTGTGCAGAAATATTTATTTGGCTTCTATTCACTTGTGCCAAATAGCGTTGAGGTGAGGTTTTCAATGTGTGAAACTCAAAAGTGCTTGATATTTATCTTGAGTGAAAGGCTTTGGTTTCTGTAGATTTGCTTCAGTTGTGGTTTCCATTCAGCGCTAATGAGCACAACAGCAGAGTGATGACGTAGATAACGTACCTAATACGGCAACACACAGAATATAAAAAACTGCCACATGCCTCCACTGTGAACATTCAAGGTACATTTTTTTGGTAAATAACATTGTGTCCTGAAGGAAACGTGTTTTGTAAAGAAACTGAATCTACCCTGTGATGCTTCTTTATGTTTGTCTTTAGAATGTGTTCATAGAAATCCAGAGCAGGAAACCCTTATAGTTCTATAAATAATGCTGTTTGTGTGTCAAGGTTTTTGTGTAGGTTTTTAGGTGAGAATACACTTAAAATACGTGGTTTGTTAAATATGAATTGTTGTATTACTGTTATTGTGGAAACCCTGATATATTTAATAGATAATAAATAGTTTAAAAGATAATAAATAGAAAATTCTAAAGTAAATTTAGTGCGTCCATGTTACATAAAAGCATTCAAGGACACCCTCACTCTTTTGTTGAAAAGACATGAATTTCGTTGCATTTTGGGAAGGGTAAGCTGTTTCTCTTATAAAGTTGTGAGCAGTGAAAGCAGTCATGGCCTTGGGAGGTTTAACTGTGGCAGTTGCCAGGCTGCGGTGTTCAGCGAGCACAGGCCTGTGTGTTTGAACAGAGATGGGGAGGTCAGACCTTTATTATGCTAATGCAGTAGCCAGCATTCACCATTCCATAAACTCCAGACTTCGGCTGCTTTCACTCGCTAACCTTTTATTCTTGTTTCCTTTCTTCTCATTCTCATAAGAAACGACCCGCTGACTCCTGTCAACTGTCAAGCTTTTATCCTCTCACCCTGCTCACAAGCACACGACTTTAAAAGCAGACATAACTTGTCATTTTTTAACCGTTTTTGTATTTTAGATCTACATTTTTACATTTTCTGAAGATCTTGTATGTCCATGCTAAAGTAAACTCATTGCCACAATGCTACAGTATGTCATTGTTGGTAGCTGGGGGTTGTTTACTGGCCCAGTATAAGTCTGAGGGTTTCTAGCTTTTTATCATCCACAAGGAAAAGAGAGTACACTCACATAGCACATGTAGTGCTACTATAGTTTTATAGCTATTACACAGTTATGTTGCATAACACTCCAGGTTCAAGTTTCCACGCCAGAGGTTACATGTGGTTGTATAGCTGCCTTATGTCAGTGTGTTTACTTCGAATACATGGGTACTGTTACTGCCACACATGAAACCTCAGAGCATGATACCCACACTCATATTCTCATTGATGCCAATGCATGTATATCTGTACCTGATGCTCTAGTGTGTGCCTTAAGTGGAGTTGAAATCCTAGAAGCGAAGACCTTTCTACGTCATATTTATCAATTTGCATTTTACACACTAATGTTACTGATTCATGACACTGTTTTTGATTAAAAGAACTCAGGCAAATAGTGCTAAATTAAGCTGATTAAACACATTCATTAAGACGGGGAAGAGAAAATGTTGTAAAACTCTAGTAAACAAAATTATAATTATGTGTTTAATTATTAATAAATGTAGGGTTATGTTAGGTTATTATTGCTGTTTTTGTTGTTAACAATACAGAATGTAAATAAGTTAATCAGCATTATTATTATAGCTAAATTACTAATTAAATTAAATTACAATATAGTTTTAGTAATAATTAAGTATATAATATGTGACCCTGGATGTGTGTCTTAAGTCGCTGGGGTTTATTTGTAGCAATATCCAAAAATACATTGGGTCAAAAATATTGTTTTATCTTTTTTATGCCAAAAATCATTAGGAAATTAAGTAAAGATCATGTTCCATGAAGATTTGTTGTAAAATTCCTACTGTA
>JAUMHI010000067.1:4835408-4861881 GCA_032359435.1 Enteromius unitaeniatus
GAATTTCAAGTTGAATTTAGCGCCAGAGCATGCAAAGCTGTTACTGCTGCAGAATATTCTGACATATCAAAACATATAGAGTAGAGAGACTACTTATAGAGTAGATTATTTTTTTGATAACAAGCGAAATATGTTCGCTGCGTAAATCAGACGGATTTATTAAAAATGCTGACTCTGATATAAAAACACCCAGGCCTCGGTTTGATTTTTAAAGGTGCATTAAGTGCTCACGTTTTTTCAACAAAGTCTTTTGGGGAAATCGGTCGATTTTTATATCGTGGCAGGTCACCACAAATAAATAAACGTTTGGGAAACACATCCCTCATCACAATAACCTGAGACCCACTGCATTACTCATTATTAGCTACGTCTGTAGCCCGCGACACCAACCAGACCGCTAAACAAACACAGACCGGAAGTTAACTGAGGTCCCGATGAAACGTATATATTAAGTGAACTGGACTGACAAATCAGCATTCAGTGTTTACATATCTATAGCTATATAGAATATTTTAAGAAACATGGATATACATACATATTTATGAGCTATGAGAACCTAATTAATATCGCTGCATCTGTTTTTAATGCTTAATAAAACACTTCAGAGTCAAGGCTCATTAGAAATAATGAGTTTATTATGCATGAGGCTTATTACACAATCCCTCCAAAAGAAATATTTCATCAGGGTTTTGATGCAAGTTAAACCACAGGTGCTCATTTAGGTGAATGAATCAAGTAATAAAGTGGGAGAGAGGAGAGTCTAGTGATCCAAAGCCCTTGCGGACCGCTGCCTGTGAAAGTGAACAGTACAAGTGATGAATGTCTGCAGGCTGCAAGATGCACGTTGTGCTGTGACAAGCCATCACCATCCTCACCTCAGCCTTGTGCTCAGCAAGGTCAGCAGATCACGGCCCCCCTCATCTCACGACTGCCGTCCGCTCTCACCTCGCCTGTCCAGATGGCCTTCAGGGAAAGAGTGAAACACAGTGCCGGGTAAATATAGTTTTTGAAAAGTTGATGTGTACTGTGAATATTTATTATGAATATATAAAGACAGTATATATTTTGAAAATATTTACATGTATATATTTATATTCATATAATTTATATTATATATAAATATATATAATTTATAAACATAACACATATATATGCAAGTATGTGTATTTATATATAAATAATAAATATACACAGGACACACATTTTATGCACCCAAAAACTTGGATGCATTTTATCATTTCCCAGCACTACAATAATCATGTGCAATATTAAAAATACTATAAGTAACTGTAATTTTATTTTTAAACATTTACATTTTTCTATGTTTTTGTGATGCACAGTTTCACGAATACTTATCGTGCACCAACAGCCAATTTCAGAATTTTCATTAAGCTACAGTAAATAATAAATTTCAGTTTGTTTTTCATCAAACCCTTTTTTTTACACCATAAGAACACTTGTAATATATATCCTACCATTGGATGAGCAGCAAGCAGGATGTTTTCTCCTTTTGTGGTTAAAAAAAACAAAAACTGACACCAAAGGGTGATTAAATGAATTAAAATTTTTGGGGGGGGCTATGCCATTAATTTGAATGACGTTTTTGTAAGAAGCATGGCAATAGCAATACTGTAGCTCCACTGTACATGGTGCCTACAAATGCCCTTTAGCTGTGATTGTCATCACACCATATTATTTTTGGTATCAATCTTAAAGGGTTACTGACGGAACTAACATTTTAAGGGTTTTTCTATAAAGCCACAGATGGACAAATTAAATGGGTAAGAAAAAAGGGTAGAAAACAGTAATAGCATTCAGGAAGAAAACAGTTGAGGAACAGAGGAAAAGGCTCACAGAGCATGATCGAAACAACATTTTATTAGAAAAGAAAAGCATTAGAAACACTTTGCACCCGTTCAGTGCCAGCATGTTGGAATATCTCGTATTTAGGATGCCGCGGGTCCAGCGACCGCATACATTGCCACATGAGTTAAATCTCCAGCACAATGATTCAGTTACACCATGAAATGCACAAGACACAAATCTGCAGATGTAGATATTTCAATGACATAATCAACACCAGATATATTTGTTATGTAATTCATATCTACAATACCCACTTCATAAAAAACAATAACATGTCATCATTATTCATGGGAACGACCAAAAAATAAAAAAATAAAAAATCAATTATCCTTGATGGTACACACACTCCACCTCTCAAGTGGCACGGAGAACGTTCATTCTACTCTTTACTGAATAACAGACAGAAAAGAATGTATTTTTTGTTGAATATTCCACCTCTTCAATTATAAAACACAATCTCATATGATGTGAAGAGGGTTGGAGTGTAATGTTCTGAAAAGCAAACCATCTATCAAGTCTCTCATAAGGCTAATGAGCTCTGGCGCACCTGCGCTCCTGCTAATCTTCCCGCACACATAACCGGGATGAAGCAAGATGTGCAGGAAGAGAGAGAAAATATGAGAGTGGATGTAAGATTATGGAGAAAACGTAAGATATTTATGCTACTCAGAGGCATTTTGAGAGAATTTTGAGAAGGCCGGTCTGTAACTACGCTCTCGCTAGAAATTAATTTGGTATATAGCCAACTAGAGAATCATTAAGATGCATTAACAAGTGTAATTCATGATCATGAAGAGCTGAATATATGAAAGCCCAGACTTTTCTGAAAAATACGATTTTTTTCCAGAATTCTCAGAATTGTGAGATATAAACTTAACTTTGAATTTACATTTGAACAATTCTGAGTTTATATCTCACAATTCAGAATTTTTTTCTCAGAATTTTGAGTTTGATTGTAATAATTCTGACTTTTTTTCATTATAATTGGATTATTTTTTATTTCTCAATTAAGACTTTTTACTAAGAATTGCAAGATATAAACTTCTGACTTTCTGTGTTTATATCTCAAGATTCTGAGTTTATAGCTTGCATTTGCATTTATATCTTGGAAATCATATCAATTCAGATTTTTTTCTCCTAAAAGCTTAAAATTGCAACTTCAGATTTGTGAGATATAAATTCAGAATTCAGACTTTGTTTCTGAGTTGCACTTAAATTCATTCTCTTCTCTGAATTCTCAACCTATTTCCCTTTTTCTTCCGACTTTATATCTTGCAATTTTAAGTTTATATCTCATAGTTTTGAGTTTATATTTCACAAGTCTAAATTGTGAGATAAGTGTTCACAATTACTTTTTTTTGTATCGCACGGTGGACAAAAGCTTCCATTTAAGCATTAAAATAATACTGTATATGCTATATCTAATATTTTTCTTTGTGCTCTCACTAAAAGCACCAGACTGATTTGATGATATATGAATGTATCTTAGTTAGTAGGCCTCATTAAACCTTTCCATCAGGGCTGTTAGAAGCAAGAGTATAAGCAAAATTGACATTTTAAATCACATACTTCAGGAAGTGCAGTTGTGATGAATGGAAATGCTAACAGATAGCTTTCTCCAGATATTATAGACCTTCTTGACAGTAATGCCTAATAAAGGCTACTAAAATTGTGAATAAAAACAAATACCGACATACTGCACCGTTGTCCATAAAGTCTCATAAAAATACCTTGTATGTTTGAATAAATAAATCTTTTGTCTAAAAAAATTACAGCACCGCTCCTTAAATACATTTTTTTTTTTACACATAATTAGTTTAGGCCCAACAACAAAGGGAATACATTAGATGGCTAAACACTTTTAAAGCTGAGGCAATCTTCTGATCATGTAGAGTGACAGCTGAAACCGCCCAGTCATGCACAACACATAATGCCGATTTATACATATGCACATTCTGTTGGTTAGCTGGTTTAGAATCAACCTCTACCACCAAATCTTTGGGACTAGGGGTTAGGGATTGGGTCAATGATGACATTTGGGCAGGAGCTGAACTTGTCAGCTTTCTATAAACTGTCTCTGTTTACATCAAGTACAGGCAAACTGGCTCAGTTTCTCAGTGAGATCAGAAAGACTTTACAATAAGGGTTAATTTCTTAACATTTAATTTTCTAAACATGTTCATTTCTACTTGTACAAATATATTTAAACATTTTAAATTTGAATAAATCAATATTATTAGACATAAAAAATATCATTGTTTATACATTATTAATGTATAGCATTATGCCTTAAAATGAACAAAAAATATTTCTATTAAAATTAATGAATAAAGTAAAGCTAGATTAAAGAGTTCTCATTGTTAACTAAAACTATAAAAAAATACTTTTGATCTTTTTTTGATAATCAACTTTAAATGCCAAACTAGTTACTCAAAAATAGTAAAAGCTAAATTAAAATTAAAAAATAATAGCTAAAAAATTATAAATGCTATATAAATATTAATATATATAAATATAATACTAAAATAACACTGATTCATAAAAAGATGCTGTTTATTGTGCCTAATGCATTAATATTAACAAATTGACCCTTATTATAAAGTGTTACTGGAAAATATTTCTTGATTCTAATCAGAAAACAAGATCAATTTATAAAGAGGATTCGTCAGACGTTGCCAAAGCTTTGTGTATCGTAGAATCAAGATTCTTCCTCAACAAAAAAGAAGGCTTTGCACAAACAGACATTACTGTCCAGCACAAGTACAAAAAAAATAGCATAAATATATAATAAATATAACAAATTAGAAAAAAGCTCAAAACATTAACATATACATCATAGAGGAATTACATATATTGCTACATCGACAAACAGCTTTAAAACACTATTCAAAAGTAAATGAATAAATGTGCAAACATTCGTACAGAACAGTTGTTGGAGTGATCTGACTGCCCTTCATATGATGCATTCCTTTCACACTGGACGTCCCGAGATAACATTCACTCTCGCCACCAAATGTTCCCGCTATAGCACGATTTTGCCGTCTGTAGTATAGTGATTGTAGATTCTCTCTTTCCCTCTGACATGCCAGGCTCTCTGACGCCTACTGTGAGTCACAGATGGCCCCATAATGACTGGAATTGCTAGAGGATCAGGTCCAATTCATTTGCAACCTATTTTCTGTCCGGGGTGCAGCCCTTTAGGGGAAGTGGCATGTCAGCTAGACTAGAGAGAGAGCACAACCCTACTGTATTCTATATCCAGACACTTCCAGTGCATTTCTGCAGACTAATTAAAGCTTTTCTTCACTAGCTTTTGTGTACGTTTGCCATATTGGATCACTTCTTGTACCTTTAAAATGAGTGCATGTATCGCTACATTTCTGGTAGTACATGTACGTTGCCAAGATGTCCATTTTAAAGTGTGCATTTTGATGCGTTTTAGATACACTGCAAAATATGCAATGTACTAATAGTTAAATATGTTGCTAAAATGTCCCTTGTTGCTTTATTTGCAACATTTGTGATTAAAAATGAACCATTAATGACCAAAAGCATGTCAACAACTAGGGATGTAACAATATGTTGTGTCACATTATATCATAAGAAATGCAGTAATTTAAATAGTTTCCTTCTAATATTACTCAGAATGAAAGTTTAAAGTTACATTTATATATTAAATATGGTAATGGAGCATATCAAATATGGTATGACTCATTCATTTGAGCTTCCATGTTTTATTAAATATTATTAATAGATAAAAAATAAAATACAGGGTGGGCCATTTATATGGATACACCTTAATAAAATGGGAATGGTTGGTGATGTTAACTTCCTGTTTGTGGCACATGATGGGTGGTGACCATTTTATTATTTACTTATTAAGGTGTATCCATATAAATGGCCCACCCTGTACAATATTTAAATTATATTTATTCAAGTAAACCCTGATGTAATACCAAATGAACAGTACTTTTTGATATCTGGATTTCCTCCTTAATATTTTGAAGAATATTGGTAATCATACTGTTGACAGTAGCCACAGACTTCCATAGTATAATTTTTTTCCCATACCAACGGTTTTCTTATTCACATATATTTTGTGTCCGGCAAGAACTGCTGCAAGAAATTCATACTGGTTTGGAAAAAGTGGAGGTTGCTGATAAAATGAGCATTTTGGGTGAACGTTTTATTTAACTGTTTTGACTTTGCTTGCATTGCAAGAGTATTATATCAATATTGCGTACTGAATTAAATAATGAGTGTATTGTTACACCCCTATAGATATAGACAACCCATTTGAATGAACTGAATAGCCCCGTCCCCAACTCACACTAACTCAAACTCACAGTGTTTACATTTTTCTGGAAAATAAACACTATTTTTAGTTGTGCATCCATATTAAATTAAATTAAGGGAAGGTATTTTAATATTAAAAACCATTTAATAGATGATGCACATCTTGGCAAGGTAGGTTACTAACGTTCTATTAGCATGATGTTGGAGTTCCTTTCTGTCGCATAAGATGGCTTAGCACAACACACTTACGGCTTCACTTATTTCCATGGGACAAGGCCTCATTCTGTCTATCAATTAAGTTAAAGATTTCCTGAACAACACTTAAGGAGTAGCCAGTTAGCATTGTGTATATATATATATATATATATATATATATATATAAAACAAGACAAGAGAAGATTCTATCATTCAGCCAGCTGGAATTTCTTCATGAGTGCCTGAAGCCATCCACATCAAAGAGCCATCAGTCTGAGCAGCTTGCTAAAGAGGGTATGGCTTATTAGCTGAGTACATTAGAACATTCACATGAGAAACAACTCAGAGTTGCTCAAAACCTTGAAAGCTAATGGAAGAAGAAGAATGCATAGAGTTTACACCTGCAAGCTGCCATAAAACGCTCTAAATGGTTCTATCATCCACATACGGCCATCAAATACCATCCTGCCCCAAAAGGCAACAATGACCTTCAGAATAATGCCTCTTCATGACTCACAACACCAACAGCTTTAGACTAAATGGAGAGAGGCTGTTTTCACACTAAAACTTATGGTATGAACCCAAATCCATTTGGTTGGGGTGATATTGGATACCCAAATCAAGAAAACAGGTTAATGAATTACAATTATCATAAAAGTAATCCAGCCTTATTTGTGGATTAAAAAATACAGTAAAAACAGCAATATTGTGAAATATTATTACAGTTTATGTGATTTCTATTTGAATATAGATAAAAATTTAATTTATTCCTGTGATGCGAAGCTGAATTTTTAACAGCCATTATTCCTGTCTTTTGATCAAGTTAATCAATCCTTGCTGAATAAAATATTAATTGCTTATTGGAAAAAATTTACTGACATTTTTCTGTATATTTAATACAGATCGAAGTGCCATGGTTAAATTTGGTACTAAACCCAAACAAATGACTAAAGAAGTGAATTCCCTTTTTTAAAAGCAGCCAAATGTATTGCGAAACACATGATAAAAGATACAAATATACTGCCACTTGAAGCCGAATACTATGTTTAGAGACAGACAGGTTCAAACCAAGTGTGAAAACAGCCTAATTGTTACGAACACATTGACACAAGCGCTTATTTTAGGAGTTCTGTAACGTCTGCTAAGTTCCTGCTGACGCTTCAGGCGCACCTGGTGAAGATGTCTGGCTATATTGAGGTCAGTGTTTCTATTATTATATGACTGGAAGTCACGATTTCCCAGTTTGGGGACTGTGTATGGTTGTGTTTTGCAATGCGGGTCTGTGTTTTTCGATAGAGGGACTGATACCGCCGTGTAAGGAGTTGTGCCGAAAGCGAAACGTGATAAAAGTTTACTAAATCTGCAAAGTATGTCGACAGAATGTACATTCTCTCCACCTACATGACTTCCACACATCTGGATAGGGGAGTAATTGATATATCTGTAAAGCCTAAAACCTGAGTTATTCAAAATAGTTCATTAGAAAGACAACACCAATAAACATTGAAAAAGTAAATTGACAGTGTACCATTGACATTTAGATTATTTGCGTGACTATAGCTACTCTATATACTTATGAGATGTATATCCTGTATGTATACCGATATATTAGTTGTTATTTCATATAAGACCATTTTTGTGTTCTGGTAGGTAAGTTTCGGCGTGACACTTGTAAGTACAACGGTCTCAGCTAGTGATCAATAAGTTGGCGATATGTTAGTTTAAAAACAAAAGCAGTCGACAGACTGTCAACGAGTTCTGAGAAACGATTTTTCTTTTCTCCATTAGAGAGAAAAACACCACCACGTATCCAGATTTCTCTTGTGTTTTGAACGACTTCTTGTGTGTTACCGTTCTGAGGCGGTCGAAGTCCACAGAGGTGAGCTGAAATAAACAATTACTCGAGCCGCAGTGATGGCAGCGAAGTGACTGTGTCCATCTCAACTCTTCCTTCTGTACTCCAAAATGAAAGCTGGTGGAATGGAGTTGTACAGTGGGACGTCCTGCCCGCAATGCTACGTACACACTGACCCGCGCAGGGTCACAAGAGATCTTCATAGTCGAGGAGTTTTGAGTGCTGCCGGGTTTTCCAGAGTCGAAACAGACGGAAGTCAAAATACATCTCTATCATCTCTTTGCCTAAAAGAGAGAGAAATAGAGAGGGAGATATGAGGTTGGACTACATTTGGTGAATTCAATGCGAGCGCAAAAGAACAACTATGATGAGCTGACACTTCTATATAGATTTGCTCAGGCGGTAATTGGGAAACAGCATGCAGTGGGAGGCAATATAGATACAGAGAGGAGAGAGGAATTGTAGAAGGAACTTAAGAGTCAGAAAAAGAGAGGTGGGATGTTCGGTTGGGTCTAGGACAGGTGAAACAAAATAAAGACCTGCAAACTTTATGTTAGTAGACAATGAAGGTGTTCATTAAAGACATAGTTAAAAAAAATGACCATATGGGTTTGGTAAAACATGAGGGTGAGCAAAAATGGCAAAATTCAATACGCAAATACAAGTGTGAAAAGACATACCTTTAAGTTTGAGGCTGATGAGAAGGTTTTATGTTTTTGAAAGAAGCCTCTTATTTTTACCAACATATTTTTTTATTATTAAAATGCAGTAAAACATAATTAGAATTTTTAAAAACTATTTTCTATTTGAATATATTTTAAAATATAATTTATTCTTACTACGGAAAAGCTGCATTTTCAGCATCATTATTCCAATTTGACATGGTCTTTCAGAAATCATTCCACTATGCTGATTTGGTGCTTAGGAAACTTTTCAGTAACACTTTACAATAAGGTTCATTAGTTAACTATATTAGTATAACTATATAACTACAGCATTTATGAATCTTAGTTAATTTCAGCCTTTACTAATGCATTATTAAAATTGCAAGTTTAACATTAAGTGTAATAAATGTGGGGTTCATTGTTCATTCATGTTAATTAATACATTAACTAATGTTAACAAATGGCACCTTATTGTAAAGTGTTACAAACATTTCTAAAAATTACTGATTTTGAAGAAAAACGTTTTTTTTCAGGATTCTTTGAAGCATATAAAGCATAACATATATATAAAACATTATCTTTCCTTTTCCTTTTCCACAGTTTAAAGCATCCTTTGCTAAATATATATATTAATTACTTCGTAATTAATTTAAAATGTATTCTTACTAACCCTGGTTTACATTATTTATATATATATATACTACTAGATTTCAAATGATGCAAATAAGAATCTGTTTCTGTGTGTTTATTTGTGTGTAGGAGTGTGAGCATAAGCACATTTCAGCAGTTTTATTGCAGAAAGTCTCACCCTGAGCGGAGAGCTCCAGCGGTGACTCAAACGTGACTGAATAAGGCCTCATCAGGTTCTTCAGTTTCTGGAACAGCTGTTGGCACATGATAAGCCAGGACATTAATAATCCGCTTTTTTTCTCCCCCTCACACAGCTCTCTCGCTCTCTCCTTCACTCGCTCTTTGACTCGAGGAGGTTAGTTAGGGATAATGGCAGTCTCCGTGTTTGTGGCCCTGGATAAATCTCACACGGGCAACTGGGAAGGCAAACGAGAACCTTCAAAAGAACCCAGTTAAGATCTTAACATCCATGCAACGCTCTGAGAGGCTTCAGAACCCAGAGAGAGATTAGAGATGAAGTTACAGACACAGACTTTCTCTCCCGGCTCACCCTGTGAAGGAAGCTAGAGTGGATAAAAAAGAAAATGTGAGCAAAACGCTAAGGGGGACGCCACAAACAAATGATGCAATATTCATAGAGTTCTCATTTGAGATAAACGTACATTGAATTTCACTTGCGAAGGCCAAATTCTGTCGACAGATAACTCGGCATGCATTCGCGAACTCACACAAGTCAGTCATCCTCCGTGTGTCAATCACAAGCACGCACGCAAACGCAGTTCTCAGGAACGGTAGCGCCTCTAGGGCAATGACGCATGGCGAATGAGATTTGCGCCGACCCCGTCTCCATAGAAACGCATTCGTACATTAGGTTCCAAGGGCAGCATGAATGTGTCCTTGGGGCGTAATCTCGGGGCTCCTGTCATATAACACTCTTCAGGCTACCAAACAGACAGAACAAGCTGAAAGTTGAAGCTGACCATAAAGGACAGATGGAGAAGTCCAGAAGTCCAGTAGTCAAGAATCTTAGACTAGATGTTAATGATCACGGCAACTAGTTTGAGTCTTATATAATGTACATTTCATTAAAAGTCTCTAATATGCTCACCAAGGCTGCTCTTATTTAATTAAAAAAATGCAGTTAATTTTTTTTATTAATATTCATTATTTTAATTTTAAAGAGCTGTATGTTAACATTTTACAATCCAAATAATTCCAGTGATGCACAGCTGAATTTCAGCATCATTACTTCAGTCTTCACTGACACATGATCATTCATAATTCAATATTATATGCTGATTTAGTGCTCAAAAACATTTCATTATTATTATTAGTATCACAGTTTGTTTATTTATACTATATTTACATTTTTATATCTGGTAAAGGTTTTGTATTTTCTAATTAGTTTACACAGCTTTTATTAATTTTTATTTAAGATTTTTAAATTTATTGCCTAAACAAAAAAAATTATAATTATAATATAGTCTTGGCAACTAGCTAAAATATGTTTTCATATGTATTTAAGTACTAAAAGAAATAATTCTAATATACTGATTTGGTGCTCAGAACAGTTCTAATGATTCTCAATTTTAGTACAATTATACTACAATTTTTTATAATATTTTAAATTAGTTTTTTTTAATGATTTTGTAATTTTGTGTGTTTTTAAATACATGTATTTCTAATTAATATTTATTTCAGTTATTTTAGTACTTCAAGTTAAACTAAAAGAACACGTGAAAATATTCATTGGCAACTAATTGAAATTTGAGGTGTTTTTTTATTATTTTTTATTTCCTATTTTATTTCAGTTAGCATTTATATTAAGTAACCTATTAAACATATTTAATTTTAAGTACAGTGAATACAGTATTATCAAAGATGAAAACCGTTTGCTGCTTTATATTTTCTGTGGAAACCGTGATACAATTTTGTTCAGGATTATTTTATTTTATTTTTATCTTTTGCAATATTATAATAAATATTATTTTGCAATATTATAATACATATTATAATAAAGTCTTTACTTTACATTTTTGACCAACTTTTGAACAATCGTCCAAAGTCACAGTCAAAGTTGGGTTTATTCATTACATAAAAAAACAATACAAAGTATTTCCAGAAACTAAAATGTAGTTAGCATGAAATAAAAAGACTTTCACAACTTGCAATGAATAGGCAGTTAGAGTCCTGATGCGTAAACACAGCTTTAGATCTATGAAAGATTCAGTACTGGCCAGGAAAGGGTTATTTTAAGTTACATAACCAGGGGGAAAATGCTGTCAGGCATGATGGTGACAGACAGAGAGGTGTTAAATAGAAAAATGGAGAGATGGAGTTGGTGCATGTCTGTGTCTAAAGAGATGAGAACTGAACATGAAGACGGCGGGCCCCAGTGGGACCATTTCTAAATATAATGCAGAAACTTAAGATACAAGCATTACGTAAATACTGCAGACTTGCTACATCACAGCTTGACATACCTTCTCTCCATTAGGATTGCCCAGGACGTAACAACCCATGATGTGGATCAGGTTGGGCTCTGGATTCACTTTACTCATAAACCGGCTCAGACGTTTCCAAAACCTGCAAACACACGAGCGAATCTCTCAGATAAAAGTCACTAAAGGGATATCAAAACAAGACTTTTCTTTGGATCTCACTCACAAGCTCATGTCTTCCTCTTTCTCGACCTTGGCAAAAGTGGCCACTTTGTTCTTCAGAAGGTACAGGTGCCCCGGGCCACCCTGAAACAGAAAATTACACATTTGAAACCTTACCTAATATCAAACTCAAAGAAACAGAAGACCAGTAGTATTGTCCTCTGAACTGAGAGAGAGATTTGTGAATTCCTGTCCATCCGAACACACAACATCAAACTGAGACAGCAGGGAAATATTACTCCCACAGACACTGCTGATTCACTCTGGTGCACCTACACTCTCATTTCTTGTCATTTTTATTTGTTGGCTTCATTTTTCTCTCACCTGACAGAAGATCAGCATGCGCCAGATCTTACTGCCCCTCCTGTAGGCTGTCAATCTCTTCTCAATCTCCTCTGCACACAAAACAAACACACTGCTAGTCACATCGAGCGCATATACAGTACATGCATGATCTTACAGTGAATATACATCATTTCACGTAGTCTACATCCATTATTTTTGCATATTGCATATTATGCTGATTTTACTTTATCAGTCTATAATCAGAATTCTATTGAAATATAACAGTTTAGATGTCAAAAATAAAATCATGTAACCAAAACTGTTCCTTTTTTTTACTTTAGTACTTCCTGAGGTTACCCTTATTATATTATGTTATTTAATTGTAATTAATCACATCCAAAATAAAACATTATTTACATTTCATATGTCTGTGACCTGTACTGTGGATATTTATTATGTATATAAAAACACACACACACACACACACTGTATATATTTTTAAAATATTTATGTTTATACATTTATATTTTAATTTTCTTCTAGCTTATATTATATATAAATATATTCGATATATAAACATAACATTATACATGATTGAAGCCCTTTTATGAGTCATTTTAAAATGAGAGATTTAATTTTAAAGAGTATAATTTTAGGAAGACTACCCACTGACATTTAAAAAGGAAGAAAAAAGTTGATTTGTATCAGTGTTGTAAAACAGTCACTAGAAAATATAAGCACTTCTCTGATCCAGTGTCATTTATCAGAAATCCAATTGTTATTTTGTTTCTCATGCTGGCTGGTGCAAAAATCAATACAAAACCCACCGTCATTCCACAATGAAATAACCAGGCAAGGGGTAAAATGCTCAAACGCGTGTGCAAAATCCCACCGCAACAAACAACACAAACACATAAAGGTACATACCCAAAATATCATCAAACGTGGCATGCTCATGATCCTAGAGATAAAAATAATGAAATCAATCAATACAAACACATAGATAAGACCAATTCTGAAGAGAAAATGTTCTTTGTATCATGCTCAACGTCTCTAATCTCGAATTCACACTCCAGATAATATTACTGGCTTCTGCTTTTCTTTGTGCTGTTGAAGACGTGTTGTCATTTATAATTGTGTTTGCTATCAATTTGGTCATCTCTTGTCTGTTTAAACCTCTGGTGATGTGTCCTCTTGTATCACATCCTATAGAGTGCCTTTGGTTTTATTGCACAGGACAAAGCAAACATTAGCTTTGTGTTTCAAGTGTCTTTTCAGTGAAAATCTATTAACCCTACAAATGTGTTTTATTGTAAATGGTCTAAAAACATATCTGATAGTGATGTAGAGGGAAAACTGGCTTGACTTACATAGAGTATGGGTATAATAGATGGATCGTTCCTTCGAATGATGTTGGGAACATATTCTGCTTTAGGAACTTTAGATGAAATCAACTAAAGTGACAGAAAAAAAGTCACAATTAAGAATTACAATTTTATTTTATTATTTTTTTAATTTAACATCAATTAAAATAACATAGTAAATGTAATTAAATAAAATGAATTAAGACAAGAAAATGTCACCACTTAGGCTGATGATGCACAACTTTTTGAGCAATTTAGCTGAACGTATCATGAGCCTAAGAGTTAAATTTAACATTTTATTAAAAAGGAAAACTGAAAATGTAACAAAATTGTTTAAAAAACATGCAATGTAATGACTTCAAAATTGAGCATAATTACAATCTGAATTTTGAAAAACAAACAAACAAACAAACAAAAACTAACATTTAAATTGCATACCATAATTTTGGGAGGGATAAAGTCATCCCCCTCACATGCCAATCTCTCCATCTCTCTCTCCTCCTCCCAGTCCATGTCTTCACAACCGCCCTCCTCTGGAGTACCGCAGGTCGTCTGTAGCTCCCCGCCTGTAGCATAACACAACACCGCAAAGAGTTCAATGATGGATACAGAGACGGCCGAAGGAAGACAAAGAGAAGAAAGAAACAAAGAGGCAGGCGAGGAATGATAAGAGGAAAGAGCGAGAAAGGAGAGAAAGAGAAAGGCTGAGATAGAGAGAAAAAGGAACAAAGATAAGATAGATTGACAGTGAATTTGTTTACACGGACTGCAGTAATTGAGCTGTTTGTTGGCTTTCATTCAGTTTTGCTTCTATGTTAGGAGTCATAACCTGATAACAGGAAAAGTTCACCAAAAAATGTTATTCCAAACCTTTATGCTGTTATATCTTATGTGGAATATCAAGAGATTTTTTTTACGTGCATGTGCACAAAAAATGATATCAGAAAATATCAAAAATAAAAATCAATTAGAAAATAAATACTATAGCAGTATCTGAATAATACTAAAATAACACTTTTATGCCAACTTTTTGTGAGCAAATCAAAAAATGTTGTGAAAATCCTTTTTGGACAGCTGTGATAAACCTTTCCAGCATGGAAAAAGTATTTCTTCATTTTCCACAAAAAAAAACAACAGACTGTGGGTTTGAAATGACATGAGGGTGACAAAATGATGACAGTGTTTTCATTTTTGGGTGAACTATTCCTTTGATGACAAAAAATGCAGTTAATTTCTCTATGAATTCCTTTTAACACCAAGTACGCTTATACAACACAAAAACTAAAATCCAGAATCTTGAATCTCGTTTGACCGTAGAAACCGTAGTAGTGGTTGTATAAGAGAAAAACCAGGCAGCTATAGAGAGAGAAAACAGACAGAGAAAAGCCAACATACAAATATTACAACTGTAAGTCAAATGTTCACAATCATTCAACAGGCTCCCTGAAGACACAGGTGGCAAAAACAAACATGACGACAAAAATAAGTCTAAAGGCAAACTACACACAGAGTTAACATGCTGACACAGAATTGTGCACGCACACACACACACACACACATACGTCTCCAGAGTCCAGACGCTCCAGGCAGGACAGATACTCACAGAGAGAGAAAGAGAGGAGCACATATTCGGGACAGAACCACGCTCAGAGGAAGACAGACAAACAGGATCAGCATCAAGAGCAGAGGAGGAACGTCTGTGTAGGATATATAAGTGGTCTGCAAGAAGGATTCTGGTCGTAATGTAATGATTTTATATACACTAATGTTTAAAAGTTTAGGGTCTGTATGATTTTTGTTTTAAAGAAATAATACTTTTATTCAGCAAGAATGCAAAATTGATCGAAAGTGACAGAAAAGACTATAGCATTTGTAACCAAAACCTTTTCAAAAACTTTCTATAAATAATCCTGACAAAAGAAAAAATAAATGAAATATTGAGCAACACAACTGCTTTTTGAAGCAGTTGTTTTAATATATTTAGAAATGTTTCTGATTTCTGAATGATCATGTGGCGTTACACATGAATGCATCCTTGGTAAACATCATCTTTCAAAAAACAGCAAAAAAGAACTGACCATAAACCCTTAAACAGCAGTGTAAATAAGTAATAACTAGTGCTGTCAATCATTTTATGCTGCGATCTTGATATGCTAAGTGTGTCATAGTGGCATGTATAAGTGTGTGTGTGTACAGATGGACTCACTGTCTTTTGAGTCGTTTAGGGAGTCTTGTTTGACAGGGGTCGGATCGCTCCAGGATCGGTTGAAACTCTTCGTCCTGCGCTCTGCAAATGCTAGTGAAGTGGAGAGATGGTCACACGCACACACACGCGATGCCCCATGATCCTTACAAACTGCGGTCTGCATCACACACACCCGAACACACCAGCTACACACACATTTCTACATATCCAATTGTTCCTGTGCTCCACTTGAAACACACATAAAGAGCAAAATGGACCAAATCACTCATCCTCAGTCACTGGTTTATAAGTCACAAACTGTCAATCATCTTTCATACAAACATGCAAAAACACACATGCACGTGCAGCACATGCATCACATGTGCGAAACAAAAACACTCAAATGAAGCTATGCAATCATTCTTACTGTACACTCACAAATAGACTCACTTTGTGCTTTCATTCTTCTGCTGCCCACCATTCTTAAATGCTTCCGGAAATTCCTTGAAATTAGTAGAAGAGGAGTGAAAGAAAAAAGAGAGCGGAAGAAAAGGAAGGTAAAACATGTCATTATCTTCATGTGTGTGTGTGACGCTACAACCCCTTGTCTCAAATCTGTGCTTGGGAACGTGTAAAGATTTCCCTTGGTTATTCAACAGTGCAAACATATTTCGAAGGCACTTGTTTATATTGTAGCACATCGCTAAATATTTGCACTACATAGGACGACATAGATACCAGCAGACGTCCTTGCTTGTGTGCACTCATGTGCGGTATTGAACCAGCATCGTACTTTCTTTGAGACTTTTGGCTTTTCTCCAGCTGACTGAGAAAGCAGACAGAGAAAAATGCCACTGCAGTAGAGTTAGTCCCACACCTCCGACGTAACTACCCTACGCATATCCATGACAACTGTACACTTAATTATAAAAGCTGAAACACTAGTAAGAGGTGGACAAAGGTGACAGAGACAACGAGGCACGTGAATAAATAACAGCAAATTAGAAGACAGAGGAGTACTCGGGTCAGAAACATATTCTACAAATGTTGATGCTATGCTAACACATTAAAAGCATGCAGTCCTGTTGTATATACAGAATATTCTTGTTTTACTATGGTAAATAGCTACCTTCAAATATGAAACAACCTATGATATCCAAATATAAGTTTTGAGGCATTTAGGTCATGTGTGTTAGCTTTGAGGCTAGCATATTACTAAATGTTAACGAAATGCCAATGAAAATGCTAACAGCTAGCTAGCTTTCTTCAGGTATTCATCGTTTTCAGTCACATGACTGGTACATAAACATTTATAGATTTGCAGCCCAGCAAGGCATTTGTGTTTATGTGCTAGTCTAAATTTTGGACCTTGGTTTAAATCAAAACTACACTCTTGGCAGGACTGTGCTAAACATGGTTAGCGCTCTGGGGAAGCATATCCTCATTAGCTAGTGTATTGTGTTATGAAAATGTAATTTCTGAATTTTATTGAGTCTGTTTCAGTGTTTTTCTCCAAGTGTCCTGTTTTGTGACATAATTACACTGTGGATCATGACTAATTGGAAGGGAAGTAATGAGAGAGGAAGAGAGAGGCAGATACATGGGAGGAAGAGAGCAAAAAGCGCTTTGTTTACACATGTGACAGAGCTGTGCCCACCTGTGAGAGGAGGGAGATATGGAGAAATCTCCCTTTTCTGTCCTTCTTACGGCTTATTTACACCCACAAGCATTAGAGAGCGAGAGAGAGAGAGAGAAACCTCCCTCGCCCCCGCAGCTGAAGATGAGTCAGAGGCTTTTTTTCCTCCATTGTCTCTCTTTCATTCTCTCACTCTCTCTGTCCCATGTCTCCAATCTCTGCTCCTCTATTAGCTCTTTAATTTCATCACCACCTCTCTCATGCTGTTAAATAATTATATTATATAAATATATAAGGAATATTTCACCAAAAATGAAAATTCTATCCTCATGTTGTTTCAAATGCAAAAAATTACTTTTTTATTTTGTAAATCATTAAAGAAGACGAGATTTAACAATTTAAAGAAATATTAAGGTTTAGTATAAATAAATATTTGTATGCATTTATAATACATTTATTTTATAATAAAATTATTTTTATCCCTGGTGCTCTTTAATTAAATGAAAGTGAATGGGGCTGGAATGCCATAAATGCGCTATATAAAATGGTTCTAGTATGAAACAGTTTTAAAATAATAAATAAAGTCAGAAAATTACCTGAATTAACTTTATAGTGCTTTTTATAGGGATTATTCGCTTTCATTGTAAGGAAAAGAGCAGCCTGGACATTCTGAAAAGTATCTTTATTTGCATTCTACATAAGAAAATGTGTCGATAACATCAGTATTACCTAGTTGCTTATTAGCATACCTGTAACCTGTTATTAACATATTGGATATTTATTAGTACAAATAAAGCACATATTTTGCATGACTACAGTATATTCTACACTCCTAACCCTACCCAATACCTAAACATAATAACAACCTCACTAGCTATTAATAAACAGCAAATTAGAAGTTTATTGAGGCAAAATCATAGTTAATGGCTTGTTCATGCAAGAATTGGACCTTAAAGTAAAGTGTGACGAAAGTGTCTTATGGGTTTGAAACGACATGGGGACGAGTAAATGATGACAGGTTTTTATTTCTAGTGAGTTGTCCTTTTAAGGGTACATTAGGGTCGAACTACTGTATGTGTTATTTCAGGTCACCTCAGCTTTCAGCAATTAATCAGGTGTTCAAGACCACATTGTCTTTCCCCTACAGCAGCTGTGCATTGTGGGAGACATCTGGCTGGATTCTCCAGACTCCTGTCCAATATGACCTCTCCGGCTCCCAATCGTCCCCACCCACAGCAGCAACTCAGATTACGTAATTGTCTGCTTGCCTTTTCTTCCTTTCATTCATCGCACTCTCCTTCTTTCATTATCTCTCTGTCCTTTCGTTCTCCTCCTGAATGCATGATTCCAGTGTAGCATTTGTCTCACAGGGTTGACTTTTGAGCGACGTATCACACCACCCCTGTTCAACAATACACTCCTGAATCACCTTGTGCTACTGTGACCATATGGTCCTGTTTCAATTACCCCTGATCCTTAGAGAGAACTCTAAATGAAATATAATGGCTAAAAAAACTAAAGCCCAGCAAAAAACAACCTTATTGGTTATATAAAGAATATTCTAACAGACCAGACAAATATGCAAAATTATAATATTTACTGTAATACAGTATATGCTACCCTTTTTCTTTTTTCCTGATTTGATGAGTAAATCAGAAGCTTAGAAATAATAAAACGTGCGTGTACGGGATTATAAAACTTATCAGCATGACTCATGAATATTAATTAGGTGATGTAATGCTCATCCAGTAGTCAAAACTGATTTTCTGAAAAGCAGGACACTTGCAAAATTATGATTTCCACATACTGATTCAATCAACTGCTGATATAACAATTTGGGAAAAGCTGCGCTATGGTGCATGCAAATCAAAATTTTATAACATATTTGTTATTATTATTTCATACGACTAAAACATCAATTATCACTCTCAAAAAATGTATTTGCATTTTAACATGCAAGATTAGTATTACCGCTATAATATTATATATCACCATCTAGCTGCACTATGGTGTAGTTTAAACAAGTTTTTATACATTTCTTTGCATTTTAACGTTTATTAGCTGAACATTGCTGACATTATTTAGCAATGAAAATGTCTAAAATTTTCTCTCGCTCTCCTGTTGACATAGGTTGGATTATTTTTCCTCTAAAAAACTATTTCTGAAGTTGCAATCAATGGCAATTTTGCTCTCAACTTGCATAGTTCAGTCACGCCTCGATTACACAACAGTAAGAAAGTTGGTTTGTGGCTGTGCAAAAAGCAATTTCAAGGTGTGTTGTAACCATGGAGGTAGGACATTGAATCTGGCTCTCATCTCAGCCCAACCACACAGCAAATTGGACGCTAAACTGCTTAGTGTGGTTCATGTCTAAGAATAATGAATGTGCCAAGTCCTCAGATGAAATTTCTATATTGATAAGAATACATATCTCAGCTTTAGCTAGAACGACAGCTATAGAATGATAGAGCGATAGACAGACGGACTGTAGTGCCAGATTGGGCTATACTGCCAAAGCTCTTCCTCTATATCTGACAGGAATAAAAGCAGCGAGAAATGACAGGCCTGCAACAAAGTACCTCTGGATGATGGCGGCTGACTCCACCTCGTTTTTTCTCTGCTAGACTCCGGAAAACCCTGGCAGGAGGTGACAGAACTTTAATGCCAGCGAGGGCGAGGGATCACTGAAGTGCGGTTAGAGGTTAGAGCCATGTTTATGAAGGGGCAATGTTGGGCTGGAGTTAGGCAGGAGGAGCTCCTTCTGGGTAAATAAAGGGTCGGCCAAGAGCAAAGCCTCGGATTGGATCGAATGAACGGGACCTATGCTACCACACATTCCTGATAGCATACCCAACAGTGTCACCTACAGATTTAAATTTCTTAGACCCAGGGACCCAGTTTCTCCTTACTAGTAAATAAAAGTATACCAAAAAAAAGCCACTGCAGATACATACCTGCTGTTATATGAAATTATCTCAAAGAACTCCTAACATTTCTAGATAAACAACTTGACTCAAAAAAACGATCGGCATCAGCATCTGTCAGCATTTCTAAACCATCCAAGACAACTACATCTGTGTCTCTGGCTGAGGTAATCAGAATTATTCAGACCAGCCTATCAAATGTGTTTCTAAGCCATTTCTTGAATCAAAATGCATTTCGCACCACTAAAGCAGCATCATCAATCTTTGCCTCAGGTTTTCAAAGCAAGCGCATTCGGATTCATTTGTACATCAAGGTAAAATTATTTTGCTTTAGTTTCATCAATTTGACAGCGGCGGTTTCCTCGGTTCATACACAGAAGCACGGTTTGAATGGGACTAGTTCCCCTGAGAAGATCCAATAAATGTTTGTTTCATAGACAGGCGTGTTCTTCCCTCACACAATCTCAAATTACGAAGCCATTACGAAAAAATGACAGGACAAATTACCTCAGAGATCCTTTGAGAAATCTAATCCCATCCGGATAGGAATGTTTGTGCTTGTAGTAAATAGTTTTTTCTCCTTCGCTTCTTCTCATTTACTTCAAATATTGCAAATAGAGCTAAATTTGTGGGACCAGAGGGATGGTAGGATGGGCTGTGCTTGGGAAGCTAGCTTTTGACATCACACCCTGTCATTTTGTGACATTTAAAGGGTACAAAAGGGATACTCACGAAATCCTGTAGAGCGGAGAGGTGAGGCAGAAAAAAGGAGAGAGAAAGACAGACAGAAAGCTCAGATAACAGCCACGTTTGAAGAAAGTGTGTGGTCAGCGTGTACTTGTCAGCTCTCTGAGTCAGTTTGACAGTAAATGTCACTAAATGAATGTGTGTTAGTGGTGAGACACCTGTTGTGCCATCTGTACTTCAGGTCAATATAAGCATCTAACTTCAGTGTGTGTGAATACTTACGCCTGCATGGTCGTTGTAGCAGTTTGAAAGCTGAACATGTTTTCTTTAGGGAACCAACTGTTATCTTCTGGTTAGAAAAAGACATAAGGGACTACATTAGTACAGTTGAAATGATGTAGCTGAATATATGCATTGCGTCAAACATATACAGTGGCCCCAAAAACTACTTAGTACTTAGACATGTAAGCCACACTCAAAAATGCAATAGACAATATACAGCAATCTAATGATGACAGTTTTTATATTCTTAGCTATCTTTGCAATTACTTTTTACTTCATAATAATAATAGGCCTACATACATACATAAATACATACACACAAACATATTAACAAATATGTAGCATGAAATGGCACTTGGTTGATCATCTGTCATCTAATGACACATCTACATTTTTGAATGAATGTTTGGGTTCAAAACAAAATAAGCTCAATTGCAAGTATTTGTTTAAAGTCAATTACTACAGAAAATCATGTCCATTAATTTTTCGCTTTGTTGTCGATGTTCCAAAAAAACTAAAAAACATGGTCAAACGAAAGCACATATAATAGTAGTCAATGTGTTATTGCAATGCAAAACACTTTTTTTTAATCTGTAAAAAGCGACTAGTATTCTAGACAAATGAAGTTCTCGTTATTCATCAAAGATGCAGCCGTGTATCTGGGGATTGTTGCAAGTACATCAACAGAGACATGTAGTTAGATGAAAGCAAATAGCAGATGACTTTGTTTCTGTCTGGTTTTCAATTCTCAGACCTTATGAATGCATGCAAGCAAGAAACAGACGTTTATGTCTATCTGCTGATTCTAGGAAAACTACCTGCTAAGCTTGATGTTGAAAGGTCTTAACTTTACTCAAAGTTATGCCATCCTGTTGCTCAAACTGTAAAGCATTGTTGTAGCAACACCAAGGTTATGGGTTTGATTCCCAAAGTATGGAAAAACTGACAAAATACATGCCTTAAACGCAAAATATATTGGTTGCATTTAAGTGGAAAAAGTGTTTGCTGTACGCATTTCAGGGCTCGATTTACTATCATCAAATGCCTCACTATAACCACAATTTCTACATATTTTGAAAGGGTTACTCCACCCCAAGATGAAAATTTTGTCATTAACCACTTCACCCCCATGTTGTTCCGAGCCTGTAAAAGCTTCATTCTTGCACAGAACACAATTTAAGATATTTCGGATGAAACCAGGAAGCTTGTGATTGTCCCATTGTCTGCCAAGTAATGAACGCTGTCAAGGTCTAGAAAGTATGAAAGGCATAGTCTGAATGCTCTATCTGCCACCGGTGGTTCAATCGTAACGTTATGAAGCTACGAGAATACTTATTTTATGAAAAGAAAACAAAATGATGTCTTTATTCAACAATTCAGCACCATATCTTAGAACAGCATACACATTTTTAGTCCAGTGGATCCTCTGCAAAACGGCACTAAAATGCCGAATTATTAAATAAAGTCGTTATTTTGTCTTCTTTTTACACAAAAAAGTAGCTTCGTAATGTTAGGGTTGAACCACTGATGGCAGATGGAGCATTCTGACAATGTGACAATTTACTTGGCAGTCGATGAGAAAGTCACAAGTCTCTGGTTTCATCCAAAATATCTCAAATTGTCGAACGAAGCATTCATGGATTTGGAATGACATGAGGGTAAGTGATTAATGAAAATATTTTCATTTTGCGGTTTTGTAAAAGAACGAAATATTTCTTTAAAGAAAAAAAATGAGAATTATTTTCAGTGGTAATCAATATTATGTTCAAATGCTGCTTTTTGAGCTTTACCTTTGAACCTGAAACATTCCATTAAGCGTAGTTTAATCGCCCAAATACTTTTCAGGGCCACTGTGTAAAGATCCACCAGTAACAACATACACACATGGTCCACTCCATAGAGGGAGAGAGCACAAAAGAGACACACAGGAGAGAGGAGAGAGACACAGGAGAGCGGGAAAAATACAGACCACGGCACATCGAACACATCGACGCCCCCATTGTTGGCTGAACCCCACCCCTTCCCCTTGGCCAGAGCCTCTCTCTCTCTTTCTCTCCCCTGTCGCTCTCCCCCTCTCACCTCGCTCCAGCCCAGTCACGCGGTCCACACTGCACATCCGCTCTAGTGGTGGCCGGCGCTGCTTGCCTGCCTCTCGGGTGCTGCTTTCCAGGTCCAGGGAGCCCTGGCTGCGCGAGGGAGCCCCAGGACAGGCCTCGCATGCCAGGCCGCATTCCTTTCCCTCTCCCCAGCCGCGGATGTTATGTGCACTGACCGAGCTCTGCAGTGGCTGGGAAAGGTGGTGGTGGTGATGGGCCACCCCTTGGTGATGGTGCGACGTTCCTGCGCCTGAGATGTGCTGGTGGGTGTTTGATCCGCTGGTTCCGCTGCTTCCACCTCCGCTGGGGTTGCCATGATGGTGGTTGCCGTGATGATGGTTGCCGTGATGATGGTTTCCGGATCCACTTCCGCTTCCACGGTGGTGGTGGTGCTGGGTTGGAGAAGACGAGTTGGAGGAGGTAGAGGGCTGGGCCTCCTGCGCCCCTTTCAAGACCTCGAGCTCCAGGTTCTCCTTGCTCCCCCGGCTGGTCCCCAGCATGCCGCTCTCTCCGGTGATGGTGTAGACCCGAGCAGGCTGGAGAGCGCACTCCACACACTTCTGCTGGTCCTCCTCTGCCGAAAAGCTACGCTCTAGGGACAGCCGGCTCTTGGAGGAAGTCGTGGGAGGTGGCGGTTCCAGAAGGCCCAGGGCGGGGTTGATCAAGCTGGGGTCGTCGCAGACTGCGGAGCGGTGGAAGTTGTTGTTCTGAGTGCACAGGCCGTCTGGGGAGTCAGAGTCGTGGCCAACGAGGGTGTCAGACAGTAAGTGATCTTCAAATCAAACATTAGGACAGATGCCAAGAGAAAGAGAGAGGAGCGAGTGAGAAACGGAAAGAGATGCACAGAGAAAAAGACAGATGAGGTAACAAACACTACATTAAGAAGTGGCACAGTTCCTCATGAAACATGAACGCGCCTGGTGGCTGAGAACATCACAGGCTCTGAGTGGACTGGAAAAAAAGAAGAGCAGAGAGAAAGAGGATTGGAGATAACTGACCTGATCCGTTGCGGTTCTCAGGATGGGTGTGAAGGTACTCTCCGAATGCACGAGCTGCTCTGCAAAAAAACACACACACATTCATCATTGGCAGGCCCACACTGTGAATACAGTCAGGGACGAAGGATAGTGTTAGGCACGACATGCTGTGCTGTCACAATGCCGTTCATAAAGGTTCACAAACCATTACAGGCTTGAATCAGTCTGACAAATCTTTCATCAAATGAACTCACTCAATCAGCCGAAGCACTTAAACTCATTTACTGAGCTGCAAGTTATTATTATGTTCAATGTTGTCAATCTCGAAATTAAGATTAGAGTACTTTTGGGTGCTTAAAGGGATTGTATACTCAAAATGTCAACATTACTCATCAAACCTTTTAAAAATCTAAAAGAAGATATTTTGAAGAATGTTGGTAGCCCAAAAGTTTTGGTGCCCATTGACTTCCAAGTGCATTGAATTTTTTTTTTCATACAGGTTTGGATGAGGTGTGTATCACATGAGAGTGAGTAAATTCTGGCATAATTTAATTTTGTCTGTGAATTATCCCTTTAAGGTTTCAGGGAACATCAGTTAAAATCATTACTGACTGATTTTACCATGTGATATCCATTTTGCAAAATTCCACACATTCTCCTCTGAAATCATCTTATTTATCAGGCTACAAAACCACAGAAGATTCACGCAGTGTAATCCAGAACTGCATAATCCAATGACCCTGTCAGCAGCTGATCATATTTAACATTTACTGCAATCCTTTCGTTGCTTAAATCCTGTTTTAATGAATTAAGCCCATCATGATGTCTCTTTTATAAGAGAACTTCAGAGCATTCAAGTAAGCATTAACACAAACTTGCATTTTAAAATATAAGCATATATTTAAACATTATATAATTGCATTTGGTCTTGTATTATTATTTTAGTTAGGTTTTGTGCTCTAAAGCAATAAGTTTTCATTCCCGTGACCGTGAGAGGCACTCACACTGACACTAATGAGTTTATTTGTTGCTGTGCCTTTAAGAATTTTATGTAAATATCCTTTTCACATCAGGCAGCACTTTGTTCAACTCTTTAATGTACAAATAAGATTTCTGTTTATATGGCCCTTTTAAAATACTGATTTTCCCCACAAACGAACACAAGAGCCATTCTAGTCATAGTCTAAATGGACGATGCCTCCTTGAATGTCCTGCTTCCGGATCCGGCTGTCAGTTTCTCTCACTTCTTTTTCAATTTGAGAAATAACAGGCCTAGTGTGGACTACTCTTAGCCTCTTAATGTCACCTGCTAAGCTGACACCAGCCTCGGGTATAAAGGGCTTTCACAGGGATATGAGTAATGCTCTGCATGCGGCAGCTGTCTGCATCGGGAGGTATGAAAGCCGGACTTCTCAAACTTAAGAATGTGGCTCAGCTTCTGCAGTGTGAAGGCTGAAATGAGGGGCAGGCATGTGGAAACACATGTGACTGTGAAAAAGAGGGCATGTGGCAGAAAGGTGGGAAAACAAGAGTGGGGAGAGGAAGGGAGAAAAAGAGAGGAGGAGGACGAGGAGGAACAGAAACATGCGTACTGTGTAAATGTAATTGGTTGCTTTGTATTTCAGAGCCACCCACAGATTCAGATGTGGTGTTTTTATCTTTCCAGTCCAATAGGAAGAATGTGGGAGAATGATGGATTTGAAGGGCGAAAAAGGGATGAAACAAGTAAAAATATGGACGTGAAAATATAAATACATAATAATTGCATTTCTATATACAGGTCCTTTTTAAAAAAATAGCATATTGTGATAAAGTTCATTATTTTCTTTAATGTACTGATAAACATTAGACTTTCATATATTTTAGA
>JAUMHI010000067.1:4861981-4872866 GCA_032359435.1 Enteromius unitaeniatus
AGCATTTCTTTTGCCATTTTTTCAGTTATAAGATAATAAAAACAGCATGTGTAACAATTATAAATTAGTGCTGTCAAATGATTAACCGAACGCAGTTTTTCTTTACATAATATGTGTGTAATGTGTATATTTATCATGTCTATATAAATACAAACACATATAGAAAAACACAGAAATATGTTATGTTTACATATTTCATATATGTATATATAATATAAAATGTAATAATATACGTATATACATGTAAATCTTTCCAAGATATATGCTGTATGTGTGTGTCTTCATATATACATAATACATATGCACAGTACACACAGATGTCATGTAAAAAAAAAAGTATTATTTTGGATGCGATTAATCGGTTGACAGCATTATTATAAATAAATAAAAATCCTAATAGCAAACATAATAAATTACATAATGAAAAATATGGATAAGGAGGATAGCATGTCACTGGCCATGTAAAATACTAATATATATATATATATATATATATACACACACATACATACATATACATATATACACATATACATATATATATATATATATATATATATATATATATATATATAAAATAAGTATACCATGTCCTTGCAAATCATATCACCAACTATTCAAAGAATAATAAATAAATAAATAAATAAAACAAGTATAACATGTCATGCTGTTACAACTATAACAATATATATTTTTTTTAATTATTAAAAAATTGCAATTTAAAAATAATTTTAAAATCATTTAAAAATAAATAGTTGAATCATTTTTTTAAAAGTTGTAATTTTTTTTAAAATGAACATAACGTCACTTTTACACAATATCAATACTACAGTAAAATAATTATTAGAAAAAGATGAATTAAAGGCTCATGAATAACAGTGATGCAAATGACCAGCTGCTCGATAACTTCAAGAGATGTTCAAAACCTCATTCATACCGAAGTAAGCACTAATTTGACACTTAATTCACAGGCGGCTATAGAGAGAGAGAGTGAGGAAACACATCAAAACTGCGAAACGAACGTCACAAGGCTTCCCACAGGAAATATTTGTCACCACTGGCCCATCGTAAACAGCAGGAATCAAAGAGACAGAAAGAGAAACAGTAATTAGTTTGGGCCTGAGGGGGTATCATCAGTAACAATCGATAACACCGACTGAGGATTATGGGAAAAGAGTTAGCCAATCAAAACAGATGATTAAGATTCGAATAAATAATGAAGCCAGTATAACCAAAGAGACTTTGGTGGTCACACACTGACACCTCGATAATAAACGAACAACAGCTTATTCTGTTCTGCATACGGTAGCTTTGGCACTTGCAAGTGTGTAAATCTCAGGGTGAGTCATTGCTTTTCGGGAAGCTGATTCAATCTTGTAGGAGACATGACGGATGAGTCCTTAATACGCTCTCCCTGAACCCGTTTTCGCCACACAGACAAATATTTGCAGGCACCGACACATGCTTTCATACCTTTAATGTATCTAATGAACCTGTTCTGCACAATATATGGCCCACACATAATCACACACATTCCCCCACGCACGGAAAACCCACTCCGGTCTCAATATTGCAACCTCCTCCACAGAAGCTGTCACACACCCTGGGATCGTTCCACTGGGATCCCTGGTGGCTCGCAGTCGCCCTCAGCTTTCCTGACGTAACGTTCAACAACATGACACTTGTGACAGCGCTTTAAATTATTCAGTTTTGCCAAAACAGCTCATGTTGAACCAGGTCATTCTCGTCCGCTTCGTAACAAGCATCCTCCAATGCACCAGGGTTAATTGGAGTGCCAATTCAGTCTGAAGAGCCACACACTTGACCTGAAGAGCTGGGGAATGCCATATACATGCTGCCTACATAGGAAGCTTACTACTTAGAGCATTTTAACTATCATGTAAGTGAGAGATTTGCCATTATGTAAATGATGCACAAAATTTAGATGTTGGCATGTTGCTAAGCTAACCGTGTGATGCTTAAATAAGCATAAAATATACATTTTACTCTTACTGGGAAAAAAGATTTGTATAATGATTAGCATACTGTACATAATATAATGTATAATCAATACTATGCAGTAAAAATTAAATTTGAATGTCAGATTATTTTACTGAGCTGTAAAAACAAATAAGCAAAAAACTAAATAAATAAAATAAAGTAATAAGAAATGTAAAGATTGGAGATATATTGTAATAAATACATTTTAAAATACATATCCAATCAACTAAATGTCCCAAGGGAATTATCATATTAATAAAATATTAGGGAAAATACAGGATAAAATTATATATTTTTAATGACGCATTTTATTTTTAATATTATGCAGTACTGAACAAAATCAGAATCTTGGATTTTCCACTAAAGCTTTTCAGTTCAAAAAATAAATAAACTCAAATAAAAGTCAAAATTCTATTCGCTATTGTGCACTAAAATTCTACACTGCTTCCTTTTCTGTTAGCTCCTTTGATTAACATCAGCTAGACGTCCCAAGCTGAGGGAATTATCATATTAATAAAATATCAGAAGAAATGCAGGAAGATAAGAAGGAAGGAAGGGGGCAAAAGAGAGGGAGGGCAAGAAAATGGGTAAAGCGAGGAAGAAAAGAGGGAGAAAAAAAAAGCTGAGCTACTAGGTGAAGATGAGATAGTAGAAGGAAGTCAGCATGCTTCCAGACATGTGACTGAAAAAGATGAAGGTGAGCAAGAAGAGGAAAGACTATGTAAATGTGTGTATTTTGAGGCTGGAGTGCTTCCTGTGATTCCAAAAGGTCAGAGGAAGAATGTAGATGAAAAAAGAGAGCTGAGAGGAACATTAAACATGAAAGTTTGTGAAATGCACTCAGAAAAGACGCGAGAAACTGAGAAGCAGCAGAACCATTTCCAATGCCTCAACCAATTAAAAGCCATTTATAATAAAACTACCATGCACACAAATTCTACATTTCCGTAATGCATTTGTGTATTAGTAAACATAATTATTCTCAATGGCAATTCCTTTTAGATTCTTATGAACCATCAGGTCCAAAGCAACTCTGAACCCCATGTGCTTTCACTGTATGCCAAAGAAGAAAGTAGGCCACAGAGGTTTGGGACAACAGGATCATGTAGAGCTGATTTCTCACCGCAAATGTTTTAGAGCTCTTTCTATCTAGCGCATAAAAGCATGGGCACGGTAGGAGGGGACAGAATCCATGACAGTGCACTCACACACACACACACACACACACACAGCAGGCACTCATGCATGAAACATACACACACTAGAAAATTCACACTCAAAGCCACTCTCGAACACTGTCATACTGCAGTACACTACTGCACAAAATGCGATTTAAATTAATCGCTTGGCATTTAAAGCATTTAACATCAATTGTTCAGAACTGCGAACAAGAACAAATATGGCAGATTTCAAATTGCTATTTAGATGAAGAGAGACGGGCATCGTAATTAAAGGGATAGCTTACCTAAAAATAAAAATGTGCTAAAAACGTAATAACCCTCAGGCCATCCAATATGTAGATGAGCTTGTTTCTTCATCAGAACAGATTTGGGATTTTTTTTTGTTTTTTATGGAATTGGATCTTCTGCAGTGAATGGGTGCCGTCAGAATGAGAGTCCAAACAGCTGATAAAAACATCACAATAATACACAAGCAATCCATACATCTCCGGTCCATCGATTACTGTAACATCTTCTTAAGTAAAATGCTGCATTTTTGTAAGAAACCAATCCACCGAATTATTTTTACCTTCAAACTGTGGCTGAGTCCTCTGTTCATAATATTGTTTTCTCCAGTGAAAAAGATATCTTATCGGAATCAAGAGAGAAATACGGTCCAATCAAGCACTGCATAACAGTCCAAATCATTCTAAACAAATAGACACTGGTGGATTTTGATGTGGAGGGACAATGGTCTTTTTCACTGGAAGAAGTGTTATTACAGATTATGGACTGAAAGTGACCGTTTAAGGTTAAAGCACTTCTAATGATAGATTTGTATCTAACAAACATGCAGCTTCTTACTTCACATGATGTTGAAGGAATATTTCACCCAAAAATGAAAATTCTGTCACCGTTTACTCACCCTCAGGTAGTTCCATATCTGTATTTCTTCGTTCTGCTGAACACAAAGGAAGATATTTTGAAGAAAGTTTGTAACCAGGGTCACTACTGACCATATTAGGAAAAAAATACTATGGAAGTCAATGGTCGAGGGTTAATGATGACAGAATTTTGGGGTAAACTATTCCTGGTTGACTGGAGTCATATGGATTACTTGTGGATTATTGAGTTGTTTTTATTAGCAGTTTACTCTCATTCTGACGGCACCCATTCACTGCAGTGCATTAGAGAGCAAGTGATCAATCACTTTTATTTATATAGCACTTTTAACAATACAGACTGTAGCAAAGCACTGAACATTATCAAATAGTGAAGGTAATGTATAATGACGAGAATGGAGATAAAAAAAAGATGTAGTGTTAAATTTCTCCAACTCTTTTTAGATGAATAAACAAACATGTATGTCCTGAGGGCGAGTACATTTTCAGCTTCAATTAGAATTTCGAACTATTCCTTTTAGAAATGATTTAGGTAAACTTAATTGTCTAGACACTTCACCAAGCAGACACTTCTCTGGCATTTTTCCCAGAGATCCTTATGCACTTAATTCAGGCGGCTCCTTGAGCACAATTATAAGGTGAGTGGATAACATGAATTTAATATGAGCCCGGGGACAGTCAAGCATTTCTGATCCTTCTGACATATTTCCCTCTGATATATTCTGAGCTAGTAAAAACAGCAGAACGGCTAATGGCATGTTCTTGTAGTGCATGTTTGTGCAGCATATGGGACCTGCGCTTCGGCACAGACCACAGATTAAAATGTCACCCTCCTCCCTCTTCCACGGTTTGAGAGCCGGGCTTAATGACGCCTGGAACCCTCCTTCGCCCTGAGCTTTCTTCAACTCTCACTCGACCCTTTTCTCTCTCTCTTGCATAACAGTAGAGACAACAATGTCAAAGGCGTAATCGCAGAGTGTCAGAGTCATCCTGAGATCTGCATTATCTCAAACGGTCAGACTAATTACAGGACACGGTCTCATCTCCGCTACCAGATAATAAATAGAGCAGGAAGTGAAGGGGGGAGACGCAGCATGTTCTGAATGACTTCTTATACGAGCATATAAGATACGGAGTCTCTTCACAAAGATGTATAACTAATGATGTTAAAACCGTAAGGCGGGTGATTTAGAGGTTTTGCATAGTGGGAGGTATTATCTAGGATTTGTTCTTTTAGAATACCGATAAAGCAGGATTAGTTAAGTCTAACCTTCCGAAAAAGGATAGTTCACTAAAAAAAACTCAAATTCTTGCATTATTCACTCACCCTTATGTCGTTCCAAATCTGGATGCAGTTATTTTGTTCTGTGGAACACAAGATAAGAAATTTTGAAGATTTTTTCCAAACAAGGACCGTTTGAAAAGAAGTGCAAAATAGGTTATTAGAGAACAGTTCAGTTTCGGTCTGGTCCTTAAAGAAAATGATCAAATACTTTTTACTATAATTTAAATATACGTAGTACATGAGTTATACTACTACAGGTCAAAAAATACAGTATCTTATAATAATAATAATAATAATAATATATACTTTTATTCAGCACTGATGCATTAAATTGATCATATGTGAAGACACTGATTGCTGAAAATGGAGCTTTGCCATTACAGGAATAAGTTACATTTTAAAATATATTCAAATACAAAACAACTCATTTGATTTGTAATAGCATTTTGATAATAATATTGTTTTTTGTTGCATTTTTTTATCAGATAAATGCAGTCTTAATACACTTCTTTCCAAACATTAGAAACAAATCTTACTGGCCACAAACTTTTCAATTGTATTTTTACAAAATTACTTTGTGTTAAGAGTTAAGTTATACTCAATTATCTTAAAAAAAATAGTTTACCATTAATCCATACAGTGATACTAAAGTCAGCAAATATTAAAACTGACCAAGTGAGAAGATAAACATTGCAGTTAATCAGCCAGGTGGATATGGTTATTATAAAACATTTGTCAGGCTGGTTATTGTTGCAAGCAGACTAGCCTGACCAGGGCTGAACCAATTTAGCTGGTCTTGGCTCGTGTTTCAGCAGTGCTAATAAATGCTGATTTAAATCTCAACCCTATGCCTCATGTGGCCTGTGCCAAAAAAACCCAAAGCTATAAATTAAAATCTATATAAATTCCCTGCTTTGATATTTAATATGAAAATACAAGCTATTTTTAATATGCTGGAAGGAGGGTGACGACAGGGTTGCGGCTCTAGATCCTTTCTGGGAAACTATGGGCACATCTGAAATGCCAGCATTCTGCAGACTTATCCGAGGCCCAAAGATCAATGAGTCAGATCTCATCAGCCTGCAGTGAATAAAAACACACTGAAAAGAGCCTCACTTCCCACTCCATAACTCAGAATATCAGGCTGAAAAGAAAGGCAAACTCTTCAGATACTGCAGGCATGAGAGAATATCTGGGATGCTTCCTTAAAAGGATCCATTTGGATTTTAGTGTCTGTTTTGAGTGCCAGAGTTGCAGATTACACTGGACTGGTCAGAGGTTATATGCAACATTCCTTATTATGTTTCTTTAAAGGAACACGTCACTTTTTTTAAAAAACAGTCTAATTTTCCAACTCCCCTAGAGTAAATTTTTTTTTGTTTACAGTTTTTGAATCCATTCAGTCGATCTTCGGGTCTGACGATGGCACTTTTAGCTGTAGCTTAGCATAGATCATTGAATCTGATTAGACCGTTAGCATCATGCTCAAAAATGACCAAAGAGTTGATCATTTTCCTATTTAAAACTTTACTTTTCTGTAGTTACATTGTGTACTGAGACTGACGGAAAATGAAAAGTTGTGATTTTCTTGTCCAATATCGCCAAGAACTATACTATCACTCTGCCGTAATAATCAAGGAACTTTGCTGCCGTTCAATGGCTGCAGCAGGTGCAATGATATTACGAAGTGGCTGAAAATACTGGGGACTACAAAATCGCAAGTTTTCATTTTCCGCTGGTCTTAGTACATAATGTACCTATAGAAGAGTCCAGTTTTAAATAGGAAAAATATTGAAACTCTTAGTTTTTAAGCAAGATGCTAACGGTCTAATCAGATTCAATCATCTCTGCTAAGCTACGGCTAAAAATGCTACCACTAGACCCGGAGATTGCCTGAATGGATTCAAAAACTGTGAAATTCAATTGTTGGGGGAGTTGGACAATGAACATATTTTCAAAAAGTGGTGTGCTCCTTTAAGATGTCTTGGTTGTGGTGCTTTCATCAGCCAGCAATAAATAAATAAACCTTCCTTTTTTAACTTTGGCTGTCTGTTATAATGTAAAAAAGTCATTATCATATTATAATCTTATTGGAGTCCAAAATGGATCAAAACCAAATATATTTAAAAATGGACAAAATTACGTAAGACTTGTTTTTAGGTTATATCTTAAATTTAATAAAATTTTCCCTACCCGTTATCAAATAATCTGTTACTGTTTTAAGCATAAACTTCAATACTTTAGTATGTTTATGCTTAAAAAGCAATATTTTAATAAAGTAATAAAAGCCATTCAAAATGTATTCTAAATATATAATAAAAGCCTTAATATCTGAGCAAAAAATATATTTTTTTCTTTGTTAAATATCTTTAACAAAGTACGCCTGTTTTGAGAAGTTTTCACATCACACTGCAATCATCCAAACAGAATGAAAAAACACCCCTATCATCATAATAGCGTGACATCTCACTGAACGCTCAGCCAGTACACAACATTCACTTCGGCAGTGATTTTAAGACACATCTGACTGCTTATCCCTCAATAACATCTTCACATAATTTTCACACTATTTTCCTTCCTAATATTAAGGATACACACTATAAATAAACAGAGCAGCAAAGGAATAATAAATGGATTTCTGAATGTTACGGTACATTTAAACCTCACAAATTTACACCTTAACTAAAACCCAAAGGATTCACGAGATAGAAATATGCATGTATCTATCGAAACGAGACGGCGTGATAGCACGGCCGGTGACTCAGCCTCTCGGCTCATAAATCAGAGTGGATGAGAATCAAGTGGAAATCTGCAGATCGCTCATGATTAGCATACAAAGGCTGTACAGACCAGGCTCTCCATGCTGACCCAGTGGCCCTGAAAGCGTTCAGCCTATAAATGACTCAGAAACACCAAAAAGAAAGACAGACAGGAAGAGCCCATTATATAAGTCGTATGAAGTTAGTCAGATTCTATCCCTTCAAATGATTACTCAGAGAAAGCACCAAAATGCATGAGGTGACCGAGCTGAAAAGATTTTAAAAGTAGTGCAGGTTGAGAGCTTCCTGTTCTGTAGTGTGTCGAAGTAGGCCGGGGGACTATTGATCCTGTGTGTATTCACAGAACACGGTCCACCTACAGATTTTGCTTTTGAACAGCTCTGTGGTCATGACCCAGTGTCTGAAGGATAGGAGATTACCAGAGACCGCCTTCACAAAATGCAACAGTCCCCCGGACAATGCCAAATCCAGCGGCATTCGACAGTAAGTGTTGGGAAAGACTAGCTTTTGACACAAATAGCCATTTCTTTGACAATCTACTAATCGCAATGTGAAAGTGATTTAAATTTGGCTTTGACTGGCAATTATTCTACAGCACAACACCTCTTTCTTTGCTCAAAACACTATAATTTCCAGTCTATAATAGCAGTAACAACTGCCACAGGGCAATGACTAATTTCTTTGCAAATAAGCAGTTTCTTCCGGCGGGGCAGCCCATTTGAACAGCGTCCACATCAAAAGTCTGAATACGGTCTGATTGCTCAAATGCAGCTTGCTTTCATTTGAATTCAAGGCAGTTTAGAGGCCCTTTTGTTTATGTTAATATTTACAGACCTTAGAGCACTGACTTCAAGACTTCAATATTTGCGATATTCAGACAAATCTGCTCATTTTGAGACAATTTATTTACATAAACTTGGAAACAATTATGTGGCATTGGAGCACAAAACAAGACATATGCAGCACATGTATATTTGTAGCAATAGCCAACAATACATTGTATGGGTCAAAATTATTATTTTTTCCTTTTACACCAAAAATCATTAGGATTTTAAGTAAAGATCATATTGTTTAAATCTCAATTTCTTAAAAAAATATCCTTATAAGTGTTTTTGTGGTCCAGGGTCACATACATTAAACCCATACAATAAAATAATTATAATTATTTATTTATTTATAATTTAGAAATATATAAATAATAATAAACAATAATAATATAATATAATATAATTATAAATTTAAATTTAAATTACACGATAAATAATACATTTCCATGGCATTTCCAGATCTAGAAATCACACTTTTAAAACTCCAGATCATGAGAACCATAAAAAAAAAAACAGGAAAAAAAGGGAGAATGAATTATGGGAATAAATAATAAGAAACATAATTTCAGCTAAAATTAGATTTTAGCTTATTTTAAACCTAGTTTCGTTTCATTTTAAGTCATCTTTCCACCCACTTATGAGTGTGCTGATGCCCCCTTGTTTAAGAACCACTGCCCTACAGTTAGCCTAATCTTCAAAGACTTTCACCAATTAATTGGTCATAATGAATTAAAAGGATTCATATGTTCAGCATTCAGTATGTAGATTACTCATGCAGTAACATTAATATTGCATAACTCAAAACTACATATGAGAGTGTCTTATCATGCCATTAACGTGTCTGTTTAGGATTCTGTCTACCGTTTTCTGTTACATCGGTCATTTCTACTCAGCATGCAAAGCCGTTTGTACAGATCTACCTGCCCTGCATACTGAACAGCCGCTTGTTCAGGCTTATGACACACACATAAATGCACCGAGGTAAAGGAATGCCATCCCATTCATCACTTCAATCCGTGCCTGAATGCTTTACGTCTACAGTTGGATTTAGACAAGGTCGTTTCAATGACCTCTGTCTACAAGAAATGACAGCTGCAAAGTTTCTCTGCTCGAATCCAACAATCACAACCCATTCTGCATGTGAACATTAAGGATGCGATGACTCACAGCATCCCTGAGGCACCAGGCCCAGACGTTAAGGTGAGAAGGTGAACTTCTTGCCATCTTATGAATTATGACAGATGTGATACACATGAGAGCTAAACAGACACTAGTGATGTAATAACAGGTCTACAGTCAAGACTAGCGGTCAATGTGCTTTTCATAAATAATAATAAAATCAAGCCACTATTGTGCTGTCTCAGTAACATGTTGATTTAACGCCTGTGGTGGCTGAATCATACTCTTGGTTACAAGACTGCCAGTTTGTTTTTCAATGATGGTATAATTCACTGTGACACAGAAACACCAGGGGCAGCACGAGTCATCCATGATTGACAGATCGAGTCTCGTGCATATTTGCTTGTTGCAAGCGTGTCAGCGGTGAAGGATGGCGTCAATGCCTTGATCTACAGAGAAGATGACTTGTGGGAAAATCCATTTTGGGCTGGTCTAACAGGTCACCGTGATTTCGCCAAGTAAGACATGATCCTGGATCAACATCTTCCTTACCCTTAAACCTACCCCCACCCAAAATGAATGCCTAAAGCTGATTAACAAGGGTGTAGAAGCACCTAACCCTGATGTAAAACAGATATTTCCAGGAAATGTATTTCTCAATTCTGATTGGTTGATTGGAATGTTGATCCAGGAACATCTTGTACTTGGTGAAATCACACTCACCAGTCTTAGACCTGTGTCATATAGACCAATCTTAGACCAGTAAACCAGCCTAAGGTGATATTACATAACATTCTCACATCTATGTGAT
>JAUMHI010000067.1:4876041-4888801 GCA_032359435.1 Enteromius unitaeniatus
TTAGAAATCATGGAGGGGTCTACAATATTCAGCATAGGTGCATTTCCACTGTGAGAGACAGAATCTATCTATCTATCAATACTTAATCAATTTATCAGCATCTATCCATATTGTTTATCCATCCATCCATCATTATTATCACGTTTCCATACATACTCTGTCTATCCATCCATCCATCCATCCATACATACATCTACTTATCTATCCATCCACCCATATTCTCCATCCATCTATCCGTCCATCCTCTCTGTATCTATTTAATCTATTTATCCTGTAAAAAAATGTAATAAAACCTAAAAGAATGCTTCAAGTGGTAACATCAAATGTTAATTGGTATGTGTCAAAAATCTTATTCGGTATGACTGTATAGGTTAGATCAGTTCAGGCAGAAATAGTTTACTGATCTATCCAATGTGTTAAATAAAAATCTTCACCTCACATTTCCACATTTGCATATGCGTACCTTCTCAGGTTTTCAGACAATGCATGTAACTCTATCTCCATGCACACTCACACAGGGACATACACACGTCAGGATTACAGCAGTGTGCCCTCGCTCAATAACAGGCCGTTAACTGTCTGCAGTTCCCTTATGGAGGCAGACAGACAACAGACGAACCATCCTTCTGCTGAAGGACAGCTAGACAAACAAATGCCGAGAACCAGAGGCTTTAGTGTATATAGATCCATAAGAAATATGAATTATTGTACTCAATCAATCATCTGATAAGGGTCACAAACCAGTTTTTACCTAAATTCTGTGTTTAGCCAAACACATGTTCTGTCTGTGCCATATAGGGGACCGATGGAAAGAAGCAGAAGTCAGCTGGGTTGAAGAACAGTATATATTACAGTGCTTCTGAGTTTTTGCTGTGGTCGACGTCATTTTTTTAAGTAAATAATCCGTGGTAGCCCTGGGCTGCGAGTGTGCGTGGTGGGACTGCCGATGAAGTGAAGAAAAACAGAAATGAAAGAATGACAAAATGCCCTTTCTTTAACACAGCACCGAGATGTGCAGCGCTACGTACAGCATGTATTAGCGATAAAGCCGATAGAATTTGTTAATTATCCCCACACAGACTGCAGTGGATGTTCACATCATGCACAACTAAGCGTTACAGATTAATTATTCCAAAAATGTATTAAAAATAAGTCCCCACCTCTGCATAATAGACTTCTCTTCCAACTGAATAAAACATTTTGTTTACTACTGGCAACACTGTCTGAAGCCTGAAGTTTTGGCAAGAAATGTCCTTTGAAAAGACAAATGAAAAAAATGGAAAACACAAACAAAACCAGTCTGCCATTGAATTTGTGCTTTTGTGTCTTATTCTTTCAGATGATGATTATGATGATGAAGAGGGAATGGTGAAGCAATACGTTCCTCTGGAGAGGATACCCTGGACAAAGTCTCTTATTTTCCTCTCTCTCTCACACACCTGGATCATTTCGAGGGGGGCACTGCTGTTCCCATCACTCACTGTCTGTTCCAACACAAATAACCTAACAAGGTCAGCCAAAACACTCGTACTCCATTACTCCACTGGCTCATTGTGAGCCAGAGCTCCTGCCTCTGCTACATCACATTTGAGTATCCACAGTTACTAACAACGGCATGTGAAATCTCATAAACTCCCACTGTCACCAGCAAGGAGAACAATCCTTAAAACCTGTTGTGATAATTGCAACAGAGAGACCCTTATCTTCGCCGCTTTGCATAATTTGAAACTTAATTTGAATAATGCAGTAATTGGTAATCGTGTAGGTACAACAGGCAAACGATCTAATTCAAATTGGCACAGTGTCTGATTCAACGAATGTCTAGGAGAAATGTGAATATATCTGATGGAATTATTCAAGAATGTAAGGAATTTTAATGTAAAACTGACATACTTCAAATAAAATGCAAACATTTCCACAGTTATCCCACAGAAAATGACATTGCATTGGGTTCACATTTAAATGCAGTGTTTCACCTATTATTAATATTCAGAGGTTTGTAGCAGTGTAGCATGTTATTTTTTCACAAAATTGATTTTGGGAGTCCCAAACAACAGGTTGACATGCATGCAAGGTCAAAAAACATTTTCATTTTCTTATAATAAGCAGTTATTTTAAACTTATTTGTTCAACCTTATTTGCCATCCTCTAAGCCCCGCCTTCTGAAACGGGTTTATTTGTACAAAGCTCATCGTTCAAAAAGAGCAAGGTGTGCTCTGATTGGTCAGCTATCCAGTGCACTGTGGCTTACCTTTTCTAGTTGTATCAAATTTTATATCTTGGTTGCCCTGAATTTAGCCTGGAATATTCATTCATGAAATTCCTCTGCTAAAGGAACAGATGTAAATGCAAAAGATTTATACATTTACATTTAGAAATTTAGTATGGAGAAAAAAAGGAAACACTGATAAGTCTAGTTTGGCAATGTAGGTCAACTTACATTGCTTTAGACTCATAACTTCATTCAGCCCTGCCGGTAATGAAAAGGCAATGATGGAAAAGAAATGATTATTTTTTAACAAATCCATTTACAGTAAAGTAAGTGATTTTTGTGACGGGAAAAGTCACACATATCATCCTCCAGATGCCACCACTGTGAGGAGGCAGTGGTGCTAGATTTATTTAGAAACCCAGGATGTACACATCATTAAACAGATAATTACAGCACAGATCCCTTGGATACCTTTTGAGTCATATACACACACCCCCAGACTCTCTACATCTCCTCTGAAACCTGTCACTACAGACCATCCTTAGTCACAAAGGAATGACGACATCGGAAGGACCACAAATTTTAACAACATCACCCCATTGCTTTGCATTGCTTTTGCATTTTAATGGACAATTACAACACCCCAAAATGAAATGTTTATCAACCACCTCCCCTGTATTATTTTCTCTTCTCTTTATGAAAAACAAATGTCAGGCAGAATGTCCGAGCTGTACTGTTAGATGAAAGTTATTTATATTTATAAAGCTATGAAATCTCACTCCCTTGCTAATTTTTGAATGAAAAATTTATTACTTTTCTAAGAAATTAGACTAATGATTTTTGCTTAAAGCAGGTAAAAAAAACAACAAAAAACCAATACACTTAAAACAAAAACAAACCAAGCCATGTGTACAGACATAAATATCATGAAAGACTTGAATTTGGGCTAGAAACCAGCAAGCACATAACAATGGCCAGCCATCCAGAACAGCCCAACTCAACATGGGCAAGCAATTACTTTAAAAAAAAAAAAAAAAAAAGGATCATAATTTTTCTGAGCATTTAGCTAGCTTTTACCTCTTATACTGTACATAATACCTTCATGCCCTTTTGCTAAGTAGCGAGCTGCGTGGAGAACAAAAACAAAGAACCTTCCAGACAGCAGTACAATGTCTACTTCAGAGAAGGTCAAACACTCACATTCACTAAACTCCGTCAGGCTGATTCAGACTGACAACCGGACAAAAGGCAAAAAACGCAAAAGCACACACCCCAGCTACAACAGCCCTACTTAGTCGATATCATCAGGATTATTGCTACTCTTATGGGGACTTTTAGTACAGGTCAGCGGAGCTAAACGACAATCTAAATCTAAACCAAATTGCAAATCTCATTCTTCATGGTCACAGTGGTACATTCCACCATACACTTAATGTATAATGTCTCAGGAAAGTGATGTTAGCTGTCTAACTAAAAAATTAAAAAAATGCAACGACATCCAAAAAAAGATACCTACATTTCCAGATGCTTTATGGCACTAGGTCTACAAGTGCATCAATTTGAAGCTAAACTTGCTCTATAACCGAGACTATGTGCCTTGATCTCACCCATCTTGACTGATACTGTCAAATAATGATACTGAGCTTTAAATCCATCTTTCTTTTATCATTTCTCAGTGAGTAGACCCAGACCCAGATTTTCCAAGGCTCTACCCAAAAAAAAATGAAGCAAAGTGTGTGTGACATTAAATATAAGTCCTGTCAAGCTAAGGTCAAAGTCTAATAAGTTTACTCTAGGAATGGCCATTAGAAGTGACAGCGATACTGAAAACACAATTGCATGACTTTTTGTGATTTCACACCGAATCCAGTCCATAATCTATAACTGTACATACATGTGAACAAAAGTACCTTGTTTTCTCTGATTGGTTATTGTATCATTGCTCTGCAGTCAAGATTAATCAGACAGCAGTTTGAATCAACACTGGCCCTATTTCAAATGGCGCCCTCATAGTCCCTCCAAGCCAATGTGATAAAGACTGTTGGGTAACAGTTTGGTGTAAGGTTTGAACTAGTGCATAATTGGTGAAAGGGTGCATCAAGGGCACCCCTCTGAATCCAAAAATGGCAAATGAGGATAAGATTGAAACCTTTCAACACTTTCCCTTAACAATGTTCAAAAAGAATGTTTCCATTTGTCTTGCAAAACCGGAACAGAATCCATTCTTTAATTTTGACATCCCATGTTAAAATGTGACACATACGGCATGAAAAGACACAAAAAACACACTGGAGTGGACCAAACAACTAAATGCCCACGCAGTTTTACAACCATCATGCCAAAGCCTCAAAGGTCAAACATTACCGAACATGTCCAGTACGTGTTAATCTCCACAAGTGTTCTGAAAAACTCCAGCAATGTCATCAGTGCTGCAGCACCGGCACAGGCACCATTAGTGTCTGCCGGATTATCCTGCCAGAGAGAGGGAGCCCTCGCACCGTACGTGAGTCTCATGCCTATCAGCTCCTTGTTTCACCTTGGCACATACCGCAGTAGCTAAGCAATATAGTAGGGTGATGAACAGTGCCATGATTTGTGTGTGTGATTCACGTGTGAATATTCGCACTGGCTGCTGCCTGTATCTCACCCTGACATGAGGCTCTAGGAGAATGATGCATGTTGCGGGAGATTATTGCTTTACACTCTCTCACCCCTGCCTGCTGTTGGCTGTGACCACGTGGCCTGATTCCTGGCATGGAGGGAGGGAGATGGGAAGGAACAGCTGGGAGGGAGAGAGGGAACAATAGGGAGAGGTAGATACATGAAGGTATGTGGGGACAGATGGAGAGGGATACAGGCAAGGTGCTCAATACTAATGTACGTGTATTGTAACTGCATAGAATTTTATGAACTATGTATTCTCTGCTGTAATAATTATATGAAAATCCAGTTGAACAATAATGGGACTACTCACCAACTGTCTCATCCTTATAAATACTGCATGCAAAAGTGGCAAGAGCTTTTAAGGGTAACAGCACTTTACCCTAGCACTTAACATTGAGCTTGTTGCTTGATTTAAGAAAGTTTGCAAGGTCTGTGGCATCAAATCAACACTTTGATAACAGCAAGTAAACCAGATATCCCGGAGCACAATAATCTTCTATGTCTGATTTGATAGCTGCCCGGAGCTGAATCATTGCCCAGACAAGCAGGATTAGTTCCCAGGGGCCTCAGACTGCCAGGGGCGTCCAAAGCCTCGGGGGTTCATGAAATTTCCAAGTTTTCAAAGACTTCCAAGATCAGTCCAGCAGAAAGTGAAACACCAGCTCCATCCTGGAACATAAAGAGCAAGCTGAAAATTAGGATCTCCAAAAACATACATCCAAGGGTACTGGTAAAGTATTGATAGAGTTATATCAATCAGATGGCAATTTTCTTCTCAAAGTTGCATGACAGACTAGACATTTTGCTGATATTGCCCAGTCTTTCTATAATAACATTACCTATACAAAATGCACCATGGGGGTTTAGAACTGTTCTAAACTAGTAGACAACAATTGTAAATTTTAAAAATAAAATTCTACACATTTTGTAAATTGTAATTTTTTTGGTCACTGGGGAAGTAAGGGCCTTAAGGGTTACTCTTCTATGGTAAATGCCTTTTAGGGTGCGTAAAGTACAAAAGTTGTCCTTTTGAAAGCATAGAATAGGGCAGGGCTGTCAAAACTCTCTGCAGGACACCGGCCCTCCAGGACCAAGTTTGGGCAGCCCTGGAATAGGGTGTCCTATCCTGCAGAGTTGACCTCTAACCAAGTAAACACACCTGTCCTGAACCTGCTAATAAAGGTCTTCAGAATCACTATAGACTTTCAAGCAGATGTGTTAAGTCTGAGACACACTGCACAATTTTACGCTGTCCCAGACGAAAGATTGGCATCATCAAACAATTGCGGCGAATTAGAAATCACCACGACTGTTTCTTGATGCCAGTCTTTCTTCTGGAAAGGAAACAAGTTGGAGCTACACTCTGCTGGACACTGACCCTCCAGGACCAGTTGGACACATGCTCTAGAGCAGTTGTTCCCAACCATGTCCCTGGAGTACCCATTTACATTTTGCATGTCTCCCTAATCAAACATACATAATTAAATGCATTAGCTCATTAGTCAAAATTCCTAGACCTGAAATGGGTTGTTAGACCAAGCAGCCATGCAAAATGTGCAGTGTTGGGGTTACTCCAGGAACTTAGTTTGGAACCAGAGCATATGTAGTCAATCTTGGCTACCATCCTGCAGACTTTACATCCAACCCTAATTAAACACATCTGAACCCACTGATTGAGGTCTGGATATTTTAGGCAGCAGGTGTTGGGCCAGTTTGGACATCCCTCCTCTAGAGTATCTAGAGAATATGTAGGCTGTTCTGGACTTTGACCCGCCTGTCCTTTAGTGTTTACTATGCCTCTCTATCTCATCTCCAATCACTCTCTGCCTCATCTCTGGTTTTACAGTTCCCCTTCATTTATCTAAATCTGACTTGTGAGGTGAGGCAGAGCCGGGAGATGAGCATGCTGCCTCTGCCGAGCCCTGGGAGTGAATGAAAGCCTAGCAGCTCTCCCTTTTGCTGACAGATGAATTATTGAGCTCTGTTTACCCAAACGAGAAGCCTTGGTGTGCTCGATCAGGCTTGAGGGGACGGGGAAAAAGGAAAAAAACATGCCTCAGAACAAACAGCTGGATTCATACCTTCACCAATGATGTCATCCAGGCTTTGTCTTGCTTGGTATGCTTCTTCCCCGCATACAAAGGCCCCAAAAAGCATCTGGACACTTAAAAAGATAGTTCAACCCAAAAAAAAAAAAAAAGAAAAGAAAATTTTGTCATTAATTACTAACCCTTATGTCACTACAAACCTATAAAGACCTTCACCTTTGGAACACAAACAAGGTTTTTTTTTTTATAGAGTCAGAGAGCTTTCTGGCACTGTTTTCTTTGCCACAAAAATGTCACATGGACTATTTTATTGATGTCCTTAATATCTCTCTAGGCAGTGCTGTCTATGGAGGGTCAGAAAGCTCTCGTATTTCCATTAAAAAAGATCTTACAATTTGGGAACAACAAAGTAATTAATTAATAACAGAATTTTTATTTCTGGGTGAATATCCCTTTAAAAGCACCCGTCTTTGCATTACAAATCCCTAAAGTTTGACAAACAGATATGCTTTTTTAATATAAATTCTACTTGTTTTATATCTTGTTATATAATGCTGTGACATTCATTCATTTTAAAGAACAACGCAAGCGTCCAAATGCTTTTTAGAGCCACTTTATGTGGGTATTGCAGACTCTAACTTGCACACCTACAGACATCTATGTAAGTGAACAGCTCTATCTAGTTTTCCTGTTCATGCATGAAATACACAAGCTTTGATGCACACAAAGCCATTTGGGATCACAGTGTTCTTTTCATGTCCAGTTGTGTGGGTGCCTGTACTGTATGTGGACTGCTCTGGTATTAAGAACAGAAGGCTGTGGCTCATGTCCCCAGCAATCCGCTGAAAAAGCAAACGTTGTGCATCCACGGTGACCCATATCCTTGCTAGGACACCAGAGCAAGCGGAAGGACAAGATGAGGACAAGACCATGATAATCAGAGTACATCTCAACTCATGACTCATCTCTCAAAAGGGCAGGATTTTTCATTCACTCTCTCTGTTCTTTATAGTGCCTCTATTCTGATTTTTGAAAATGACCTTTCAGGCAGTGTCTATGTATGTATAAAGTTATTGTCTCTCAAAAGAGTCAACTCTGAATCACTGAAAGGAGTCATTTTTAAAACAAGTCTCAAGCTGTTTCATGTTAAGGTTAACATGAAACATTAGCATATTACCCACCCACTTTTTGGTCTTTTTGAGTTGGTCTGAATAAAAAAAAGCCAATTCATTCTTTGCCACTAGGTGTCGCTTTTGAAGTCTTAAAAGCTCCCAAAGACTGCTTTAAATGAAATCAACCAAAAACTTTAAGCTAAATCCTTTTCAAAACCTAACTGATAGTGTTAACCAAAGCAAATGTGAGGTAAAAATGCACTTATCGGACTTGTAATAATACTGTACCAGGTGAGCTACCAAGCAAGTTTACTACATCAGAAACACCATATGGAGCTGCTTATGTGATTCGAAACTGAAATGTATTAGTTTCCAAATCATGGTAAAAGTGTAGCAAAAATAGTAAAAGGATTGGCATGAAAATAAGTCTTATTGTCTTATATAAGTCAATAATGTTCCCCATTATCATAATCTGTTTGAAATGGACTAAAAGTTGCTAGTGTTTTACTGCCATATGTGTGTTTTGCTAAAATGTATATAGATAAGTCCAGGTTTATATGGCTTCCAGAACAGACAATTGATATCTACAGCATTCCTAACCCCTTATCGCTTCGCTGTTCTTGGATCTTGAGAGCAGCTTAGTTATTTGCTTACTTGTGTAACTATAGTTTCTAAATGAAACAATTTACATCTAAAGTTACCATAAAAAGTACTTAGACAATTATTATTGTTGTAGAACACATTTTTAAACAGTGTTGGAACATCATTGCATTTTATATCAAAATATCAAACCAAGAAGCAGCAACTGCAAACTAATGCACTAATGAACATTTTGTACATGTACTTACGCAAAACACATGTATGTATGTGTGTATACTGTACATACATGCATAGAAAAATGCTAAAAAAAAAAAAAGGATTAAACAATCAACAACCCTTTTCCAAAGCAGTCATTTAGCAGACGATTTACCCTAAGCTAATTATAGTACTCCCTATAGTACACTTACAGCATTATAAATTATAGTAATTTTATAGTACAGGAATACTTCTAATAGATCAAGTGCCTTGCTCAAGGACAAACAGATTTTGCTCTTTTTGGGAATCAAACACCTCGCATTACAGTTATTAACTCTAAGCTTTAGGTTTTAAACTCAAAAATATCATGTTACTGATAAATACTGATGTAATTTTCAATTAATGGTTAAAATTTGGGCTATTAAACAAAAGATTGTAGGGTTAAAACCCCAGAAGGAGAGATGCATAGTCACCATAATGCCCTTAAGCAAGAGATTTAACCTCAGGTTAGTTTAAGGCAATTGCCCTTGTTATATGTTGCTTAGGATAAAACAATGGCTAAATGTGATTTTGAATAGTGCTTTTCTAAATGTCATAAAATATAAAGAGCAAAGACGACAACATCAGTTCCACGCAGCAAATATAATTAACATGCAGTAAAACCCAACAACTCCATTTGTGCTGATCAACACATAATTAAGACATAGGATACAGTAGCCCTAATGATACAAAACGAAAACGAAAACGTCAATTTCAAAAGTTCAAGAACAACATGTCTAGTCAGTGACAGAACAACCTCAAATATTGATTCTATCTATCTATCATGAGGGCCTAGGGCTCTTGACGTCAGTGCTCTTCAATAAACTAGAGCAAGAGATGCATCCTAAGACCAGCAAATGAAGGCTTTTTTAGTACAAACCCAGAGCAGCAGTGGATTGGTGGTAATAAATTGCTGTCTCTCTCTGAACAAGTCCAGACATGGCACATCCACTTCAGTACGCCACAGGGAGATTGAAAGAGAAAGATCTGGCCACCGCAGAGTTGGAAAGACAATATGTGATGGGAAAACAACCTCAACAAATAAGAGGTTTTGAGAGCAAAACAGACACAAGCTATATACAGCATATATACAGTGGGTACGGAAAGTATTCAAACCCCCTTAAATTGTTCACTCTTTGTTATATTGCAGCCGTTTGCTAAAAAGTATTTTTTTTTCCTCATTAAATGTTATTCCACACAGCACCCCATATTGACAAAAAAACACAGAACTGTTGACATTTTTGCAGATTTATTAAAGAAAAACTCAAATGTATATGGATAACGTTAATAGAATTCAACTGGCCGCTTTGCTGCTATATATCTTTGAAATCTGTATATAAATGCCCTTTTTAAGAGTAAATAAAAAAATAAGCTGACCACTAGCATCCCTCAAAGCAGACAGCATGAGACTGACTCTAATATCTAAACTGCCATTTGGACAAAACCTTGGGAAGATAAAATGCTAAAGAAAAAAAATACTGGAGAAAAATGAGAGATGATATTTGCATAGCTGGAGAAGAGGGACTACAAAGACATGCGCTCAAAGGACTCATGGGACCATGATCTTGCCCGCCTTAGCATTAGCATTCAATCTGTAATTCTTCATCTTCTCCTTTTGGGGGAATTACTGTGTTTTTCCCACTTCCACCATATTACTTAACCAAAACTGAAGAGGACTAACTGAACAGATATTTCTTGGACTTTACAGTTTACATCAAACTCACTGTTATTTCAAAAGATATCGAAAAGATTTGCTTTAATATGAGACAATACTATGGGATCCCTGGAGAAAATGTTTGTAGTTTGTGTATTTTTCCAATTGAATACACAATTTTTAAAAAGTGAATTATATTATTACTTTAACTACGGTGACCAAGAAGCGCATGTTAATGTTAATTCCTTGATTTTTTCAAAATCTTAAAACCTAATGCACTTCTGGGTAAATAAACTGTAAATAAAGTAACAAATACATAAATTATTCCTATACATATAATACCATTAATACCATTCATATGCTATTCTTGATTTAGGCACAAATAAATAAATATATAAATCCATCCAAAATTCTAAGACATATATGAAAAAATATTATATTTTGCCATTTTTCAATTTAAATAAAAATGTTTTAATTACAATTTACATTATCAACATAATAACACAAATGGAAAACTGAAAAACTGGACCAGTTGGACCCACTACTGTACATGTTACTTTGTTAAATATAAAAAGCAAATACATAAATATAATTTTTGCAAACTTGAGATGTCTTAAGAATCTTTTATGACCTCACTCACATTTGATTCAGATTATTCTTTCTCTTTCAATGCTGTAACCTGAATCTTTCAATTTTGTAGTACTGTATTTGGATAAAAGTGCCTGTTATGAATGCAGCAGTTTGGGAAATGACATATTTATAAATGAGAGTGAGAGCAGTGAAGAGATTGCAAGGAAAAGAAATCAGCAACAATTTCAAAATATTACTCAATGTGTAGCCAAACTGTGTTTACTCACATAATAATAAATCACTCATAATCACATCTGTCACAACACCGTGGCTGTGGAGAAGATGAGCAAGTCAGATGAATAATGACGTTAATGTAATGCAAATAACAAATCAAATCAAATGAATGCAAATACACCTGTGCCAGAAACTTCGCACCTCATGAAACAATTTATAATATTTTTTAAAAGAATCGGGTCAGAAATGTTATGAAATGTGTGCTAACAATGAAGTCGACACTGTTTGGGTCTAAGAAAAGATCTGGTTCGGTATTTTTGTGATTAAAAATAGCAGTTTCTCTACTGAAAGCATCTCACATGGTGCGTTGTGTGTCTGTCTGCGTGCGTGGCCACGTGTGTAGTGGATCTGTTTTTAGAAGCTGCATGCGCAGGGTGACGCACTTTCACAAGGGGTGAGTTCCCACCTTTCACAGCCCACAAAAATAGTCCACAACCTGCAAAAATAGAGCGTCTGCCTGATTTAATCTGCAGACGCACACTGACCTGCTGCTGCTCCAACCTTTACAGCGAGATCAATCAAGTCTCTCCCTCCCTGCTCCCCTGGACACACACACAAAGATACATACACACACATACAGTCGTGACTAAACACTCAGAGGAGAGAAGCAGGGATAAACACAGGCGCAGAGAGAGCTCAAAATCCCTGCTTCAAACAACATGCAGATCAGTGATACCCCAAGGGTCTAAAAGATTTCTGAAAATACTACCATTTTTTTATTATTAAATACGTTTCTGCAGTTGTATTTGACGTCTTACTCAATCTACATAAAAGAGTGTGCAAAAAGGTACTGTTGTGGAAAGGTAATATGATGACAATACTATGGCATATATGTATATATAGATAAAATATATAATTAAAATCAATTAATCTATATAATTTATGAAGGTTTTAGTTTATTTAGTTTTATTTAGTACTTCAGCTTAAATTAAATTAAATGTCCAAAACTTGGTTCATGCCAAGTACTGCAAAGCTAGTATTTTTTTTTCATATGGTATCATTTTGCATAAAGTTTCTCTTGTCCTTTTTCAAAAAATATGTAGGTATTTGTTTGGTTATATTGTTATTTCCTATTATACTATTTATCAATAATATTACATTTGCTTTTATTATTTCTATATAGCTTCAATTTAATTAATTATTGTTTTTTATATATACAATGCTAAAAAAAATAAAGGGAACACTTCAACAACACAATTTAACTCCAAGTCAGTCCCACTTCAGTGAAATCAAACTGCCCACTTAGGAAGCAACACTGACTGACAATCAGTTTCACATGCTGTTGTGCAAATGAAAAAGACAACAGGTGGAAATTAGAGGCAATTAGCAAGACACCCCCAATAAAAGAGTGGTTCTGCAGGTGGTGACCAAA